>MU790996.1:0-13795 GCA_027886635.1 Lentinula boryana | reverse complement strand
TACTATATCCGAAGTATTTAAATTATTATGCTCCGCCAGACCTATATCTACTGGGGAGCCTTTACAAAACCCATCATATTCGCGAACACCGCGAACTGTTCCATGTCAAAGCCTGCTGGCAGGCTGGGTACGGTATCTACCTTACTACTGTCTATTCCTCCTTCGTCTACCTCTACGCTACGAACCGCGGCTTTGCCCTTCTTTGGGCAGTTCCTACTCATGTGGCCTCTCTTGCCACAGTTGAAACAAAGGCCTTTCACCTTTGCCATGTCCAAGTCCATGGGTCTTCTGGTGCCTCCAAAGGTCGTCCCGGTCGCGTCCCATCGTGTCGCCATGGGAGTCGATCCCGCTGCTCGTGTTCCTTCCCATTTCTTCGGCTCTTGCCTACCGTAGGCCTGTTGCGTGGATCCCTGACCACGATTTTGTTCCCTAGGGCTGTAACTCCAGCCCGCGTTCCCTCTGAACTTTGACTTCTCTTCGAACCTTCATCGAATGAAGTCGTTCTTTATGACGACTTTCTTCAGTTCATCATAACTTTCGAACTCTTCAGTTTGAGTTCGAACTATGTCCTTAAGGACTTCTTGGTTGACCGCAGTTTCGGCCAACTGAAGGACATGACTGTCCCTCCTGTTGTATCCTGCTTCCTTCAGCAGGAGTTCAAATTCTTTGAAGAATTCATCTGCCGCCATCTTTCCCTGGCGGACGTGGGTGATCTTGTCGCGGGCTTCTTTCTCCAACGCAACATTGGCAAAGCTTTCCTTTAGCTCTGCGTAGAACTGGGCTAGGCTCATGTCCCATTGCCCGGTGATTTTGTCACAGTGTTCATTTTCAAACACTTCTCCCCATGAGTCAGCGCGTCCTCCTCTAATATAAGAGAGCACCACACTGATGGAGTGGCTGTCATCCACGACTTGGCGGGTTCTTACCAATTCGCGGATGTAGGCGGTGAGCGTGCGGTACCACGCTCGGAATTTGGTTGTGTCTCCATTGAAGACGTCTGGCTCTTTCAATAGAGCCTTCTTATGGGTGAATTCTGAGGTGTTGGAGGGAATGGGAGCAACGGGTGCTCCAGCGTGCATGGAGGGATCTGACATGGTGGATCCGAGTTCTGTTGTATATGAGGGAGTTGGGGTGGGGGAATATAAGTGGACGGTTGAGTCCGAGTCAGCAGAGGTAGGTGATGCTGAATGGGAATATAATGAAAAGTCCTGGGGTCTTGATGCAAACGCCAGGATAGAGTAGGAAAGTGATTGCTTAGAAAAGGAGAGCTCATGTCGAGTTATGTATCAGTCCAGAAGGCTGTCTACGTTCGCTCCTCGCGCAACGTTGCCTCTCGAATCGTAGATACTGGCGCTTTTGATTTCTAACGCCCACTATCGAATCTTCCGAAGAAGAAACTCGATATTTAGTAACTAGCCCTGATTTACACTCCTTGGTAGGAGTCAGGCACTGTCAGCGACTCGCTAGCTCACGATATAGCCAGGCGTCACACAACGAGAAAGAATCAAAAAGGGATGAATACGAGGGAGGAGTAAGTCCTCAGATACTTGTCTAGCTACCGAGGAGGATAGACGAGATCAGAGATAGAGACTACTCTAAGAAATGCCCTATCTTATATACATATTCTGAAATGAACCCATGGGAACTATCTCACCCCATAACTGTGGGACTATACAACGATCTGTCAAAGGTTGACAGACATGAGAGAACTCTCACACTGTCAATCTGTCAATAGTCTGACAGACGTGAGAGAGTTGTGTTGACAGCGCGAGAATGACAGTCTGTCAACAGTCTGACAGGCATGAGAGGAATGCGTTGACATTGCGAGAATGCCAGGGCTGTCACATGTATGTAAACGAAAGAAAAGGAAAAGATAAAAGAAAAAGTATAATAGGATAGATAAAATGAAAATGAAAAAGAGTCAATTCGTAACAGTCACCTTCTCGATCTTCATTATCCTCTTCTTTTTTCTTACCTCCTCCCAGTGCTTCCAATGCCATTGCAACCCTCTCCATAGCCATCGCGGTTCGTCCTGTGTATCGCTCGATGACTTGGAGACGTCTCTCCACCTCGCGGTTGTGCTCCGCGAACATCACCATCTGCTCCATTCCTATCCTCCTTTCTGTAACCCTCCTCGCGGGTCCCTCGTAGACTTCATCCTCCAACTTGGACTTCTTCACCCGCGATCAACGAGCCGCGTTCTCACCCGACCAGCTACATTGCTGTCATTGATGGTGACATACTGCGCAAGCTTGTGCGCGTCGATTGCCCTCCTGCGGGCGACATTCATCTTCAGGGTGCTGTAAAACACACCGGTTGCAAGGGGTTCGCGATTGCGAGGGAGAGGGGGAGGCGGGATCTCTACCATCATCTCCTGACGCGGGATCGTAACTGTCGTCAGGATCAGGAGCACTGCCTATCTGAAATATGTTTTAGTTTGGGTCTAGGAGTTGACGGATTTTACTCACCATTACCGTCATCACTTTTTGTTTGACTCCTTGCGGAGCCGGCTGTTCTTCCTCCTCCTCAGTTAACTCCTCCAATTCATCGCGGACCTGAGAGGGGGACTTCACCATCTTTTTTGTCTTGGGTTGTGAACCCAATGCTGACTGGGAGGTCGGTGGTCCGGAACAACGTATGGCAGCGGCGGCAGCAAGTTCGCGACGCTTCGCCAATTCTTCTGTGACTTTTGTTCGAGCATCTTCTTCTTTTCGTTTATCCTCTGCTAATTTTTTTAGAGCCTTGGCTCTCTCTCGCGCTACTCTTTCCGATTCCTTCTGTTTTTCCTCAGCCCGGCATTTTTGTTCTGCCAATTTCTTTTCCTCCACCCTCTTCTTCTCTGCGGCAATCTCTGCTTCACGAGCGGCCTCCTCCTCCAACGCCTTCATATCCGCCTCAAATTTGGCTGCTTGGCAAGCCTCCTCTGCCTCCCGTGCACGCTGTCATTCCGCTTGAACGCGGAGTAACCTATTGCAACGTTGCTGCGTGGTTTCGGTGGTAGTCGAGGTAGTTGACATGATGAGCGGGGAGAACTTGGAGTTTTTTACTCTTACAGCTTACACTTTTATACATTTTCGATGATTTAGGGCTGGTCAACTTCAAATTTTTCATTCCATTTAGCGCGCGGCTGCGTGTGCCTTAAAATCTTTTTTTTACGCAATTATTTGATCGCCGTTACTTCTACTCATTCACCTCTATTTTTAGTCATACTATTACGCAGGATCTCGAGGGCTCGATCCTAATGGGGGGCACTGTTATGACCATGCCAAGGTCAACTCCCGCAGTCCCGACGATCATTTTCCGGTATTTGATTCCACTACTTTCTTCTGTCACGGAGCTTACCTCCGTGATCCTTTTTACACTTCGCTTTTATATCCCTCACACCTTAACCAATTCTTTATATATCCTTTTATATCATTCCCTTTATACTTACCCCTTTTATTCTCCTCATGTTCGACCATACTATTCTAGGATAACTATCGCTTAGCGACCCTTAGGTACAAGTACCGTATAAAGCTATGAGAGTAGAATAGTTAGTCCTCAGTTTAAATATCAACTTTGATAGCGCACTTTGATAGTGTATCAAATAGAGTTCATACTCAAACCTCACTATAAGTACAATCACGTGAGTTTCTCCCGCGATCGGAATTACCCTCACCTTTGCTTTCGGACAGCGGCGTGTTGGGGACGCTATTAATAGTAGTGTCAATGTCCGATGACCTCTCCGTAGGTTCACTTAACCCTCACTGGGATTTATCTCGGTGTTCGGTCTTTTACCCCGCGGACTTATAGTCCGCGATCCACACTTATCACCTACGACTGTGCATGATCATAACACTTCCCAGGTGTGGAGGCATGGGGCCTTCTCTTATTGCTGGGCCTGAGCAATGGGATATCTTGCAGAAAATTCTTGACAGCCTTATAGAGGCAACTATGACTGTGTATCTTCACGACACTCCCCAGACAGCGATTGTGATTCTGATGAATGAATCTGACTTTGACCACAACTCATGTCAAATGGTTGGAAACAAGGGTCAAGTGAAGCCTTGGCAGGACCTTCATTTTACGGAGTGCGCTGTGGCTTGCTGCTATTCATTCAAGGGGTATGTTTATTTTTTTTGTTTTTTTTTGCATGCCAATTTTGACCAAATTTTGTACGCAGAATCATTAGAGGCAGACCACGAAGAAGGGATGGCTATTATAACACAACTAGCCACAAATACAACTGAAGTTCACAATCCCAATGATTCCTACACCCATCTATAGCGCTTTATGCATGCGCTGAAGAATTCTCAAGATTTGGATGCTCGCAAAAAGATGTATAAAACCTATGTGTTTCAGTCCAATAACTATCCTGACCTTTGAAGATTGATTCAAAAATACAAAGATATCTTTGAATCATTCATATCCCTCACTCCCATTCAATCCTTTGACAACATTCTTCCAACCGTTTCTGAATTCCTGACACTATCGTCAGGTCTCTGGGATATCTTTCATCTTTTAGCAACTCCTGGAAGCTGCACCCTCTATGCCTTGATTGATGGTGTTACAGGTATGCCTCCAGACCTCTGTACAAAGCCTCTGGCTTCGGACATTGACTTGTCATTTTATATTTCTATTCGACATTGATTGACTCGGTCAAGTTATACAAAGCAATCAATTCTCGATTGCTGCGGTATTCTCACGTTATTGTCTTTTAATTATATTGATGTCACCAAACTATATTGGTTATTGTCTTTTACTTACAGCTCTTATTGTTATAGATTTAACAATTAGGAATACAGGTATATAACCTGTAGTATCTTGTACATAGTTCCTCAGTTTAAATGTCAACTTAGATTGCTGCTGAACTCCGTCCGGGACTATCTTCCTTAATTGCTCAACGTTCATACTATAACCGAATGTTGTCCGGACGTCTTTACTCTCTTACTCGTCACTCTGAACATTCACCGAACTGTACGACGAAGGGGGGGCACTACCGAAAGTAGTGTCAAGGTTCTAGTTCATTATTATCATCTTCCGTTGCAATCGAGCTAACCGATTCTCTTCGATTACTCCCTTTGAGTCTTTGGTTCTAAACCATAGTCTCAATTCATCCCAATTACTCTTGGGTCACTTCAATTCATTCCTATACCTTCTAAGACTACGGAATCTCACTGGCACAGTCTTAACAGACGGATGCATCAAAATTGGTGGCCAAAGTGTAGAGAAGTTGATAAAGAGTGTTGGCCATCACAAGTCCTAGTAACCACATGACTGCATTCATTACTCATCACTCAGATGACCACTCACTCCCGCGCTGTCATTAGTTTATTGTTCTTCCCTTGTTCCTCATTCGCTTTCCAGTATTTCACTCTCGCATTCTTGTTCTTTGATATCTATTGTTCTTTGTTCTTTTACCCTTGTCCCTTTACCTTGGTTCCTATTGTTTCAGACTCGTATATATAGTACAGTAGACAGCTACTAGGGGCGGCGGAGGTTGAACACGATCGGGAATGGTGTTGGGTGTGTACGGTTCTAGTTGGGATACATGGAAGACAGGGTGGATTCGATTAAGGTAGGACGGAAGTTGGAGTTTGTAGGAAAGAGTACCGACTTGCTCGAGTATGGTGAAAGGTCCGAGGTACTTTTCGGCGAATTTGTCGGTAGGTCGCGTTGTCCGGATGTGCTTTGCCAGCACATAAACCTGTGAATTAATAGGGAATTCAGGGTGAGCTCTGTCCGCTTGCTCTTTGTATCGAGCTTGTGCATTAGTAATTTCGTCTCGGAGGAAGGAATGAAGCTCATCAAGATTAACCGCGAAGTCCATTGCTTGGTCGGAGCGAATGTCAATTTCGGGTCTTACCGTGATGTTTGGGTGATAGCCTTTGTCCGCGAAGAATGGAGTTAAACCAGTAGAGGCATTAAGAGCGTTGTTGTAAGCGAACTCCGCGATCAGTAGAAGTTTGGCCCAATTGTCCTGTTGGTATGTGCAGTAAATCCGGATGTACTGTTCCAGAGTTTGGTTGACTCGTTTGGTTTGTCCATCGGCTTCTGGGTGATATCCTGAAGTGAAATGAAGTTTCATAGAAAGAGCTTCGCTGAGAGCGCAGAAGAAAACAGACACGAACGAGCTGCGATCAGAAGTGACATGGTTCGGAACTCCGTGCTTGGAGAAAACGTGATGGACGAATAGCTCCGCTAGTCCTTTGGAGGTGATTTTGTCATTCGCCGGGATAAAAATACCTTGTTTAGAAGCACGGTCGACGACGACGAGAATTACTGTATGTCTGTCGGAAGAGGGGAGTTGTTCGATGAAGTCCATCGAGATTGAATCCCATGGTCAGGCGGGAACCGGAAGAGGTTTGAGGAGACTGTAAGGTCGGTGTCGATGGGGTTTGTTTTGTCCGCAAACTGTACAAGAGCTGACATAGTTGCAAACAAATTCCCGAATCTTCGGCCAGGTGTAGTGGCGTCGGATTGATTCGAGGGTTTGGTTCTGTCCAAAATGACCTGAAAGGGGATGATCATGAAAGTATTGTAAAATTTTAAGGCAAAGGTTAGAATGATTAGGAACATAGATGTGATTATCAAGTTTTAGCAGTCCATCATCACCTACTGTCCAACGAGTATTTGAATCATCTTTTGCTAGGGCTAAGCCCGCAATCGCTTCCGGATCCTGTTCAATAGAATCGCGGATGGTAGAATGGTTACGATCGCCGCGCGAAGCGCGGGACCTTCTAGAAAAGTTGCTCAAAGAGAAGTGGTTAGTTGTTCATTGGTAAAGATAGGTCTGAAATTCTGTGGGTTAACTTGTGCATAGCCGGTATCCCCCTCTTTAGGATAGATGTCCCAGCGTCTAGTGAGGGCATCGGGTTTTGCGCCCAACTTACCCGGGCGGAAGCGGATCACCATATTGAACTGGTGTAGGAATTCTGACCAGCGGACTTGTCACCGCGTGAGTATTTTGGTGGTTGAGAAGTATTCGAGATTCTTGGGGTCGGTAACCACATCAATCGCATCACCTGATCCCTCAAGGTAGTGATGCCAAGCTTTGAAAGCCTCGAAAATAGTGAGGAGCTCCTTGTCGTGAGTGTCGTAGTTAAGCTCTGCAGCTTGGAAGGTTTGGGACAGGAAGGCGATAGGATGAATCTCTCCGTCCGGGAGGAGGATTGAGAGGATCGTGGCAAGCGTGTAATCTGACGCGTCGGTCTCGACGATAAGGGGTAGGTCAGGTTGCCAGTGTGCAAGGATGGGAGCGTGAACAAAGCTGTCTTTGAGTTTGTCGAAAGCTTCTTGGCACTCTTTGGACCGTAACCATGAAACATCCTTTCGCGTGAGCCGTGTCATTGGGAGTACAATTTCGCTATAATTATAAATAAAATGTCGATAGAAATTAGTGAAACCTAAGAAAGATTGAACGTCTTTGCCTTTTCGGGGCACCGGCCAGTCAACAATAGCTTGAACTTTGTCTTTCGACATCGTTAAGCCCTCCGGAGAAAGAATGTAACTAAGATACTCGACCGTGTCCACACCCCATTCGCATTTGGCGAGGTTTGCGAACAATCGATGCTTACAGAGGCGACAGAGAACCTTGCGGACGTGTTTGTGATGAGATTTCTCGTCGTCCGAGTAAATGAGTATATTGTCGATATAGATGATAACATTAACATCTAAAAGGTCAGCAAAAATGTGATTGACGAAACGCTGGAAGGCCGCAGGAGCGTTAGTGAGGCCAAATGGCATAACCTTCCATTCATAGGAACCCCAGCGGGTCCTGAAGGTGGTTTTCCATTCGTCGCCTTCCGCGATCCAGACTAGAAGATATGCGTGAGTGAGATCGAGTTTGGTATAAAACTTAGCTTTCTTAGGAGCATCCAAGAGGTCAGAAATAAGAGGTAAAGGATAGCGGTCTTTTTTGGTGATGTTATTAAGACCGCATGTCAGGCGGATATCTATTTGAGTCTTAAATAGGACCTAAGTGAGCACGTGAGCAATGAGCAATCTGAATGTGGTGAACATCCTTTCCGCCGCTGTGCAATCTATCTAGCATCCACTATCAATGAAAGTCATTAACAATGGCTAAATCAAAGGGTTAGGTGTGGCAGTACTTTTGGCAAGGCAAGAAGGCCAATTGGGGGTGGTGTGGTGTAGTGGTAGCATCACACAGTTCCGGGCTAGAGCCACTGACAAAATTTGCAGTTCTCTAGTTCAAAACCCACCCCAGGCAGATGGTTCTACATGCCCAAATCAATTACCATGGGGGTTTAGTGGGTAGTCTTCACCTGATCATATGATCAGGCTAGTTGTGAGTCCCACACTACTGGTTGCTGGGAAAACTGTACCGGGTCCCAGTGTACATAAATGTATTCTTCCCTGGAGTTGATCATTGCAGAACTGGTGACTAACCCGCACAAGGTCCAAGATCCTTGTATCAACTTGCGTGGACTGGAGAGATGACTATGTTGACTGCCAGGGTCCCTGGAAAAGCGCCCCTCCAAAAAAAAAAAAAAAAAAGAAGGCCAATTCCACTCAATATCAGGCTATCTGCCGGGGATGTGTAGGAGTGGGAGGACAGCTGCAACAAGCTCAATGCAGTGCATTCAGTAGAGAGCAACTCATCACGCAACTGCTAGCACAACAGAGAAGATGAATTGCTTGATGATGGTGGTGCATTGGAGGGTTCCGGCAATGACTATGATGGAAATTCAAATTTTGAAAATCAACCCTTAAATTGGTCCTAGATATAATCCTAATTAAGACCATATATTAATACCTTAGTGTTATAGGTATGCCTCTGGACCTTTGATTGTTCAATATTTAACTTAGTACTTTTGTTTCTCCTCGATCTGTGATTGATCCTCACAAAGTATTTGAGCTATTGGATATAAGTGATTTACATACTATTGTTCTTTAATTGTCTTTTATTTCTATTGCTGGGAGCTATTCAGATTCTTATCAGTTTTACTTCAGACTCTTATTGTTATAGTTTTAACAATTAGATTACAAGATATAAATGCTGTAGCATCTTGTAGATAGTTCTCCAGTTTAAATATCAACTTAGATTGTTGCTGAACTCCATCCGGATTTCTATCTCTCTTCATCATCATTCACATTATAACCGAAACGATCTCTGGATGTCTTCTTTATCATTCCTCATTGTCTTGAACATTCACAGAACCGCATGACAAAGCAAGGGCACTACCAAAAGTGGTGCTAAGGTTCTTAGTTCATATTTCCATACATCGACTAACAATCTTAGATCATTATCTGTTATCTTGATTGAGACCAAACTCATCAAGCTCCATTCTATTCAACCACCTTTACCTACGACCCTACAGAACCTCACCGGCACAGTCCTAACAGTATATTTAAACTTATTCTCACTATTGTTGCTTATCATTTTTACATATCCTATGGCACCTCCATTGACTCAACAAGCCCAAAGGAACCAGTCAGGAACTCTCACCAGTAACACTGACAATTTGGATGTACCAAATCAGGCTGAAGAGCCAAACCCTTTCCTCGCCAATGCTCAATCATTTGTGCCATACTCAGAATCAATCTCAGCCTTAGGAGGTCGAAAACAAACCAATGTTTTTGGGCCAACAATGTCGACTGCACTTCCCACTATGGAAGTCAATTCGGAGTTCGCTATCGGTGGCAACACCAAAACATTGGACTGTGAAATACAAACCCTCTACACTGCAACTGGAATGCCGGTTCAAGTCCAAACACCTCAAACAGTAACTAGAATCATGTGAAAGCTGTGCCCAACCACTAACACAAAATTCAACTGAGCCAAAAGGCCACTATGACAAGTTAATTGTCATAGGTGATTGGAACTATATATGTATAGTGCATGTATTAAGATCTTTGGCATGATCTTAACAAATCACCACTGTTGAAAGGTCAAACCGCAATCGATAATTGTCTAAGACACATCGAGTTGCGTCGGCGTTGAGAAACCACAGATAATACAGGTCTGAGACGTATGTTTATGTCTATGTTTTGATATTCGTTCATTTGTTCGTCATGTCTCATGGGACGTAGCTCCTATCCATTTTTCTATGTATATATATTCTGTACATTTCGTTGTTCGAACCTCAGTCCGTTCTCTTGAACTTCGACTGAGGTATGTTCACTATCTTCTTCATGATATCTTACTCAGTCATCGTTGTACGTTAGCACTGTCTATTAGGTATATATTTAAATACTAGTCCGTTCTCTTGAACTTCGACTGAGCACTGTCTATTAACCACTGCCTCTTCATCAGCAATTATACCTCCATCTGTCATGAAGTGAGCCGCCCCTATTATTTTCCTTTTCTTTACAATACATCATCCCATCACTTTTACCTATCATAATCAATCCGGAACCTTCCAGTCCATTCCGTTCCATTCCTTGTTCCTGAACTATACAGTATAACATTATTGTTCCCATACCTTGCCTGTCAGTTCCCCCACAACCTGATCCCTTATCTTGACCTCTTTGTCGTTGGGATCAGGTACGTCTTTACTTACTTCTCTATACTTATTATGAATATAAATTTGTCATTGGGATCAGTATCTGTCCACTTCCGCCTAAGCTCCCACTCAGTCTTGTCACTGTCATCATGTTATAGGTATGCTTCTGAGCCTTCGATCGTTGATCGGTTCTTCGATCTTGTTATGATCATGCACGGTCGTAGGTGATAAGTTGGATCGCGGACTATAAGTCCGCGGGGTAAAAGACCGGACACCGAGATAAATCCCGGTGAGGGTGGAGTGAACCTACGGAGAGGTCGTTAGACATTGACGCTACTATGAATAGCATCCCCGACACGCCGCTGTCCGAAAGCAAAGGTAAGGGTAATTCCGATCGCGGGAGAAACTCACGTGATCGTACTTAGGGTGAGGTTTGAGTATGGACTCTATTTGAATACACTATCGAAGTGCGCTATCAAAGTCAATATTTAAACTGAGGACCAACTATTCTACTCTCGTAGCTTTATACTGTAGTCGCTACCTAAGGGTCGCTAAGCGATAGTATCCTAGAATAGTATGGTCAAACATGTGGAAGATAAAAGGGGAAAGTATGAAGGAAATGATATAAAAGGATATACTGTATAAGAAGTCGGCTAAGTGTGAGGGATGTAAAAGCAAGGTGTAGAAGGATCGCGGAGGTAAGCTCCGCGACGGAAGGAAAATGATGAAGTCGAAATACCGGAAATTGATCGTCGGGACCGCGGGAGTTGTTACGACCATGCCAAGTCCAACTCCCGCGGTCCCGACGATCATTTTCCGGTACTTCGACTCCGTCATCTTTCTTCCGTCGCGGAGCTTACCTCCGCGATTCTTTTACATTTTGTTTTTATATCCCTCACACTTAGCCGACTTCGTATATATCCTTTTATATCATTTCCTTTATACTTTCCCCTTTTATCTTCCACATGTTCGACCATACTATTCTAGGATACTATCGCTTAGCAACCCTTAGGTAGCGATTACAGTATAAAGCTACGAGAGTAGAATAGTTGGTCCTTAGTTTAAATATCGACTTTGATAGCGCACTTCGATAGTGTATTCAAATAGGGTTCATACTCAAACCTCACTCTAAGTACGTCCCACAATCGGAATTACCCTCATCTTCGCTTTCGGACAGTGGCGTGTCGGGGACGCTATTAATAGTAGCGTCAACGTCCGACGACCTCTCCGTAGGTTCACCCAACCCTCACCGGGATTTATCTCGGTGTTCAGTCTTTTACCCCGCGGACTTATAGTCCGCGATCCAACTTATCACCTACAACCGTGCATGATCATAACAGTATATTTAAACTGAAACCTGGCACATCGTATTCCATCATCTTTCACTTCCTTTTCCTCCATTAATCCTCTCTACCCAAAATGGTCAATACCAGGAGCAGACGTGCTCATACCAACACCGCGGACTCGGACAACGTGCAGGAGGAGCCAGTAGTGGCAAATCCATTCGCTTCCAACGTGACGGCTTTCACGCCGTTCGCTGAGTCTATCTCTGGAACGGGACTTCCCCGGAGGCGAAACAATGCTTTCGGTCCAGCCCCGACCCAACCCGCAATGGTACGGGTATCTAACCTTCATGTTCTTGGTTCACCCGACCAATCCGAATTCGAGTATCAAATACTCTACACCGCTGATGGAGTTCCCATCAGGGTACAAATGCCGCGTAGCAATCGCACGGCGATACCAATGTTGGAGACGGCCATCCCCCCATCTCTGACAACGCTAACCCTCGCTGACGGAATGTGTCAGCAGTTATCAACCCAAGCCGGTCCTTCGCAGGATCGGTCGTCATCCCTCATCCCCGCTGAGGTTCCGGAGGAACCTGAGATCGCGGAGCAAATCGAGGAGGTAAGTCCTGACTTACCAGACCACCCGGAGGGATCTGATCCCGAAGGACCACCGGGAGGACCAGGAGGTCCCGGTGGACCAGGATCACCACCTAGCTCCCGCGGTCCTAGCCGTTCTAGGAGTCCTCCAGGGGGACCAGGTAGCAATCGAACGGACATTGCAGAACAGCGCATTATGGAGCTGTTCACTACCTTCAGAGGCACCCTCGACAACTTGGGAGGTGCTATCACCGAATTATCCACGAATCAAAATCGTGGACCGACAGAGACTGCAAGGTCAAAAGTTAAGGACCCGGAAGTTTTCGACGGTTCTAACCTGCGGAAACTGAAAGGTTTACTCGTTTCTTTATCTTTGGTCTTTATTGTCCGCCCAACGTATTTTACTGATCAAAGGAAGATCAACTATACGTTGTCTTACTTAGGTGGCGCCGCAAAGGAGTGGTTCGAGCCAGACATTCTGGATCCGGACCTCGCGGCGATGCCCGCCTGGACGTCCTCCTTCGCATCGCTGGTGAAGGAATTACAGGACAATTTCGGTATGTACGACGCGCAGGGAGAGGCCGAGGACAAACTCGGAACGTTGCGGATGAAGGAATCCGACAATGTGCGGACTTACAACATCCGCTTCAACACTCTCGTGGTGTCGACAAACTGGGACTCCCAAGCCCTTAAGTGGGCGTATCAACGCGGCTTGGCAAGCCGCATAAAAGACGAAATGGCCCATCTTCCAGAGCCCGCTAATCTCGCAGACTACTGGAAAGAAGTCCTTCGCGTGGACAACCGGTACTGGAGACGGGAAGAAGAACGGAAACGTGAAAACGCCCGTTCGACGGTCGCGACTTCATTCTCGAAGGCGCCGACTACATCCTCGAAGAACCCGCCAAGTTCTTCTCCATCACCCTCCTCCGCGGCCTTCTCGACTAAAGGATCGGGAAAACAAGGTAAGCCTAGCGGAGGCAACCACTCGTCCTCAACGAGTTCAGCATCGACGCAATCGTCGATTGCTGCTAACCTAGGTTCCGACAGCAAACTCCTCCCGAGCAAGGCGGAGCGTCAGAAGAAACTAGGACTTTGTGGTTTCTGTGGCGGGAAGCATAGGTTTGAAGATTGCGAGCGGAAGAAGGCTCGTGAGACTCGAGGCCGAGCTGCAGAGACGCAGGAGAGCGTAGAGACGACTTCCGTGGACTCGGAAAACTAATCAGCAGCTCCTGTACCCCGGTACGACACGGGAGTTGCGTTGATTCAGTTCGTACCACGCGGGAAGTAAAACTCAACGCGTCCACTCTTTCATATGATGAACAATCTATCACTTTATCGCTAACTTTAGATTTACCGCACTTCAGGCAGCCTCAATATAGATTAAATTAGTATAATATATTGAAACATTTTCCCATCTGATTTGTACCAGATCCCCAGGAATTCCCCAGGGCCAGGGCCCGCCCTGGC
>MU790995.1:0-13838 GCA_027886635.1 Lentinula boryana | reverse complement strand
GTGCACTACAACAGCTTTACTGTCCGGGAGTACACACTGTTGTCTGACAGCCTATTTGCTGCAATAGTGTGTGCAACATCAACTGTGCACAGTGATCTTCAACACAGGACACCCCGGACAGTACAAAACGGCAGAACTCATTACCCGAGACTACTGGTGGCCAGGAATAACTAGAGATGCTGGAAAATACGTCGAAGGATGCGAGAAGTGTCAGGCGACAAAGGCTCACCGCACTAGACCTGTTGGCCACCTACATCCACACACCGTTCCCACTGAACCCTGGCAGGTGATCGGCACTGACATGATTGGAGAGCTTCCTGAATCCGGGGGATACAATGCAATTGCAATTTTCATTGACCATTTCACAAAGCGACTGCAGCTAGTACCAACGCATACCACAGTTACCTCGGAAGGGATGGCAAAGATCTATTGCGACCATATCTTTGTGATCCATGGACTCCCGCAAAAAATAGTTCACGATCGGGGACCACAGTATCATTCGCGGTTCATGAAGGAACTTTATCGGTTACTGGGCATTGAGGCAAACTTTACTACGGCATACCATCCACAGACGAACGGCCAATCTGAATGAATGAACCAGGAGATTGAACAATATCTCCGTTTATTCATTAATTATCAACAGAACAATTGGCATGAATGGTTACCGCTAGCCGAGTTCAACTATAACGACAAGGTACATTCGGCGACAAAAGTCTCTCCCTTCTTTGCAGACAACGGTAGACACCCATACAAAGGCACGGCAACTCAAATGACTTCGGACAACCCCACGGCACAGGCTTTCGCAGACGGAATGAAGAAGATTCGAAGAGAAGTAGGATCAGCATTAGAGAAGGCCAAAGAAGATATGAAAAAGAAGTACGATGGAAAAAGAAGAAGAGGCATAGAGTACAAGGTTGGCAACAAGGTGTGGTTAGAGGGAACCAACCTGTCGGTAGATCGCCCAATGAAGAAATTAGGCGACAAGAGATATGGACCTTTCGTGGTTCAACAGAAAGTAGGACAGAGCTCCTACAAGTTAGAAATTCCCCGTACATGGAAACATGTGCATAACGTCTTCAATGAGGTTCTCCTCACCCCTTATAAAGAACCTCGTTTTCCCACTCAACCCCGAAATATCCATCCGCCACCTATAGTAGTAGGAGGAGAAGAAGAGTTTGAAGCAGAAGAAATTCTCGACTCCAAGAAAGTTGGTTGAGGAATCAAGTATAAGGTCCAGTGGAAGGGATACGGTTCCCATGAACAGACTTGGGAACCACGGTCGAACCTTACGAATGTTGACCAATTACTTAAGGAATTTCACAAAAAGAATCCGACGAAGCTGCGACCAACCACTCTTCGTCGAATTGAAATTCCAATTTCCCTGTTCCCAACAGAACTGCTTTGACCGATACCTTCTCCCAACACAGATACAGTATCCCCTTCCCTTCCTTCAGAAAATTTTCTTCTATGACAAGCACATCGTGGAACTCGTGCCCTAAGGAGAGGGTGATGTTACAAATCGACTCTTTTTATAACACTGTAAACAGAATTCTGAGACCTCCTGTTATGAATTGACTCTTTTTCCTTTTTATTCTTTCCCTTTTAGTACTTTAGACGCCCATTCCCTTTTAGGTACATTAGCGCTATAGGCGCTTGTACACATGTTTGTATTATTCTTTTATCTTTTCTTTTATTTGTTTATGTACACGTGACAGCCTTGCTGCTCTTGTGTTATTGTAATTACTGTAGATCGTCAACGCGACTCTCTCGTGTCTGTCAGACCATTGACAGATTGTCGCCGTTTACCTTCGGTAACCACACGCTCTTTATATTGCCTTATTGTTTTGTCGTTGTATACGGACAGCTATACTTATGGATACGAGCTACTCTTATTGTAGAGCCTCACGGTTACAACACGAGATAGTTCTCATGGATTCATCTTAGGATATGTATATAAGGTAGCATACCTCGTAGGGTAGTCTCTATCTCTGATCTCGTCTATTCTCCTCAGTAGCTAGACTAGTATTAGGAGGTCTCTATCCTCACTGCTATACATCCTTTTTTGACTTCTTGTCGTTGTGTGATGCCTGGCCTTTTGTGAGCTAGCGAGTCGCTGACAGCTATTACATCTGCTGGGCTGGATACAAAGGAATGGACAAAGAGTTCTCCTGGGTCACTGCAAACAAAATTTATGTGGACAAACTTGTCCCAGCTTTCCACCTTCGCTACCCTCACAAACCTGGTCCAAATTGACCGCTCATCCTCTTCCATTACTTATTAATCATCAGTCCTATCATTTACTTATTGATCCTAATCATCTTCCTACTCTGTCTCTGCAGGTTCCTACTCTGTCTCTGCAGGTTCCTTCCCCACAAAGTGGAGCTCACTTCCAAACTCATTGCCTTTCCAATCTCAACACTATCCTCTTCCCTTACTTACTAATCAATCAACAAAAACCAACAAACAAAATCACATTTCATAAAAACGGAACAATACCAAAAAAGAATCGTAGGCTAAGTATGTAATAGAGATAGTCCAAAAGAGTATTTACAAGTATTACCAGTCCGCCGCAGAACTCTACTCCGCTTGCTTTTTCTCCCTTTTCTCTTCCTCACTTCTCTCTTCTTCTTCACCTTCTCCATCTTGTTCTTCCTCTTGTTCTTCTTCTTCTCGTCAGTATTCTTCCCTACTCCTACTGCTTGCAACTCCTTCTCCTCCCATCGCACGAGGATAGCTGCGATCTGCTCGATCGCCATCGTTGACTGACTTGCAAACCTCTCTAAAGCTCTGACCCACCGCTCCAACCTATCTAACTTTGCTCCGAACTCAATTCCCTCGAACTTCTTTTCCGCTATCCTTCTCGTGTCACCCAAGTATTCCCCTGGTTCATCCACCTTTTGATTCTTCACCCGTTTGGTGCGAGACCACCGCGACGCGTTGTTGCCCGACCAACTGCATCATTGTCGTTGTCGGTGACAGACGATGCAGGCTTGGGTTCATCTACCACCCAATTGCAGTTTACATTTCAAGGGTCTCCCTTGTGACACACATTGCACACAGGGAGTTTTGTTCGAGGGTCCCAGTCCCTCTTCTTCATCGTCGTCATCCTCATTGTCACCAGAACCGGGATTGGAGTCACCACCGGGAGGATCTCCAATCTAAAAAAGAAAAATTAGTGAAAAATGGAAAAGTAGCAAATACCACTCACCCAACCAATCATCCATCTCCTAGTTCTTTTTACCCCCCGCGGAGTTGAACCCTTTTCCTTCTCTTTCTCCTTCTCTGGCGCAACATCCTCTTCCAAGGAATAGCGGACAATCGCCGTCGACTTGTATATCTTTGGTTTTGAACCCAAAGGTTCTGTCGTTCCCATTCTATGCAATGCAGCCAAAGCTGCATGCTCCCGTCGCTCCGCTAATTCCTGCACAGCCTTAGCTTTCTCCCTACGGCTTTCTTTGACCATTCAATGGAAAGCCTTGTTCTGTGCTTGGGCTCTTAGCTCTTCCACCTTCTTTTCCTCCTCCGCAACCCTTTCTTCTTCCCATTTCCTTTCCTCTTCTTTCCGCTTCTCCTCTGCCAACCTTTCTTCTTCTTTCCTCTTTTCCTCGGCCTCTCTCTCTGCTTCTTCCTCGAGCCGCTGCATCTCTGCTGCAAACTCCGCCTCCTGTCATGCAATCTCCTCTTCGCAAGCCTTTTGTCTTTCCGCCTGCTCACGGAGTAGTCGAGCTTGTCGTTCACATGGTCTCAGTGATGGTTTGGGTAGGGGACATGACAGTTTAGCGGGGAGAACTTATCCCTTATTTTTTTTAAATCATCCACAATTTATACCTATCGATTAAGGGCTGGTCTTCGAAAATTTTTCACCATTGTTCTTTGTCTAGGCCCGTATGCCTGGAAAATTTTCACCTTACAAATTTCTTTCACTTTGATCGCCACGATTGACTAATTTCTATACTTAGAACTTCAAATCCAAAACAGGCTCTCGAGGGCTCAAGCCTAAGAGGGGGATACTGTTACATCTGTGCAAAGCCAAGGTCTTTCCAAAGCTCCACGGTCCCTCCACCAACTTTACTCCTTTTCTTTTCACCCCTACTCCGTCGTGGAGTTGAACTCTGCAATCCACTTACTTCACATTTCTTGTCCTCATCGTTAAACAATGTTAATTAGCCCTTTTGGACATTCCTTTGTTTTCCAACATGCTGTCCACATGTTTAATCTACCTATTTGGAGATAGCGAAGCGGCGCATACCTTAGCTAGCTGTAAAGTATAAAGCTATGATATCCAGTAGGTAGTTCCCTAGTTTAAATATTGACTTTGATAGCACCCTTTGATAGTGGTAGTCATCTTAATAGATAACAACTCTTTCTGCTTTGACTTCGACTACCTCAGTACAATCGTGGAGTTCTGGCAATCAGAATTACCTTCTGTTCCCATTGCTTTCAGACAGCAATGTGTCGAGGACAATATTAATAATATTGCCAATGTCTGACTACCTCTGAAGGATCAATCTTCCTCTGCTAGCCTGTTCTACCTAGCGTCAGACTTTACTCCACCGAGTTTAATTCCACTTTGACTTCATCTGATCCTCTTTTGTGCACAATCATAACACATTCGTGCTCTTGACCATATCTGCTCCAGAAGATCTATTTCTGTCAAAAATCAGGAAAGCTCAAGGCAATATCGATAGATTTGTAAAAGAAAATCTCGACGCCAATAATCCTGACTGGAAAGAAACTGAGAGAGTTATTGAATGGAAAGGACATGTTTATGTACCCAAGAATAGTGCCCTTTGTTCAAAAATTATCACTCAGGACCACAATTCACTGCTTGCAGGACATCCTGGACAGTACAAAACAGCAGAGCTCATTACTCGTGATTACTGGTGACCAGGAATTACTAGAGATGCTGGAAAATATGTCAAAGGATGTGAGAATTGTCAGGCAACAAAGTCTCATTGCACTAGACCTACTGGACACCTACATCCTCACACCATCCTACTGAACCCTGGCAGGTAATTGGCACTGACATGATTGGAGAACTTCCTGAATCTGGGGGATACAATGCAATCACAATCTTCATTGACCACTTCACAAAATGGTTGAGACTAGTACCATTGCATACCACAGTTACCTCGCAAGGTATGGCAAAGATCTACTGCAACCACATCTTTGTGATTCACAGACTCCCACGAAAGATAGTTCATGATCGAGGTCCACAGTATCATTCACGGTTCATGAAAGAACTTTATTGGTTATTGGGTATTGAGGCAAACTTTACTACAGCATACCATCCCCAGACAAATGGCCAATCTGAACAAACAAACCAAGAGATTGAACAATATCTCCATCTGTTTGTTAACTATCAACAGAAACTGGCATGAATGGTTACTGCTAGCAGAGTTCAACTACAACAATAGAGTTCATTTGGCGACAAAGGTTTCTCCCTTCTTTGTAGACAATGGTAGACACCCCTATAAAGGCATGGCAACACAAATGACTTCGGACAACCCCACAGCACAGGCTTTTGCAGATGGAATGACGAAGATTTGAAGAGAGGTAGGAGCAGCCCCAGAAAAAGCTAAAGAAGATATGAAGAAGAAATATGATGGAAAGAGAAGAAGAGGCATAGAGTACAAGGTTGGCAATAAGGTGTGGTTAGAGGGAACCAACCTGTCAGTAGATCGCCCAATGAAGAAATCAGGCAACAAGAGATACAGACCTTTCATGGTCCAACAGAAAATAGGAGCAAGCTCCTACAAGTTAGAAATTACCTGCACATGGAAGCATGTGCACAATGTCTTCAATGAGGTTCTTCTTACCCCTTACAAAGAACCTCATTTCCCCACTCAACCCAAGAATACATGTCCTCCACCTGTAGTTGTAGGAGGAGAAGAAGAGTTTGAAGCAGAAGAGATCCTTGATTCCAAGAAAGCTGGTTGAGGAATTATATTCTGACCAATACCTCCTCCCAACACCGATATCATATCCCCTTCCCTTCCATTCAAAAATTTTCTTCTATGTCAAGCACATCATGGAACTCATGTCCTAAGGAGAGGGTGATGTTATGAATTGACTCTTTTTCTTTTTATTCTTTCCCTTTTAAGTACTTTAGATGCTCATTCCCTTTTAGGTACATTAAGCGCTGTAGGCGCTTGTACGTGCATCTGTATTATTCTTTTATCTTTTCCTTTTGTTTTGTTTATGTACACGTGACAGCCTTGCCACTCTCGCATTATTGTAATAACTGTAGATTGTCAATGTGACTCTCTTATGTATTGACAGATCCTCATTGTTTACCTTCAGTAACTGCATGCTCTTTATATTGCCTTATTGTTTTGTTGTTGTATATGGACAGCTATTCTTATGGATACGGGCAACTCTTATTGTAGAGCCTCACAGCTATGATGCGGGATAGTTCTCATGGATTCATCTTAGCATATGTACTGTATATAAGGGATACTGTTTTGTGGAAGTATTCTCTATCTCTGATCTTGTCTATCCTCCTTGGTAGCTAGACTTGTATTTGGAGCTCATCTCCTATTGCCTTTATACTATCCTTTTTGATCTTTTCTCATTGTGTGACACCTGGCCTTTTGTGAGCTAGCGAGTCGCTGACAGTGCATAACAATAAAGAAGTATCAGAGTAAGGATTGCAAAGCCTCGGAAAGGACTTGGCTTCACATGAATATAACACACTGACATAAGGTAGGATACCTCGTAGAGTAGCCTCTATCTCTGATCTCATCCATTCTCCTCAGTACCTATACTTGTACACAGAGGAATCCTCTCTTCCTCACTTTATAACATCTCTTTTGATTAGCCTCGCAATCTTTTGGAGTTTTATGGACTCTTTTACAAATGTCTTGCACACTTCTTATCAGCTTATATTTATTTTTGATTCAGGTCGCGTCCACACCTCCAGGAATGTCCTTTTAATATCCAGAAATTCCACTGCACATGCCCAGTGCTCCCACACCATAAACTCTACCTTATCATTTGCGAAGCTCATGGAGGTTTCTTTTCCAACCACGGGCATTACTTCGGAGCTTCACCAAGGGGAGTTTGGGGGCATTGCCCTATCACACAGTGAAACTGGCTAAAGCTTATGGTGGTACAAGCAAAGCAAATGATGTAGACACAGTTCTCAAGCTTGTCGTTGTACCTATACCTCTTTATGATCATGCTAGCTTCTGTTTCAGTGATGTAGAATAGCAGATGGAGTAAACATGGTGGTTGAGACAGAATCTCACATAATACACCTTCAATGGTGTCAGCGCATCTTAGTGAGATTGGTATTCGAGCTCAGCAATGCCCTGCAAACCAGCAGCCACAGATTTAATCCGTCTGCCTGAAAGTAATAAACGCTCTAAACCATTAATATGAAGGGATGATATGTACTAGGTGGCATCTAGAACAACGATGTACTCCGAAATCCAGAAACTTAGTAATGATGAATCTGGAAACATTATCATTTAATCATTGTCTACACGAACAAGACAAAAAACGAACCTCTTCACGCTCCCTGCCTCGCATGAACGGCGGTTCAGTTCCAGCATAGTAAATATCGGTCCAAAGATCCTTTGTATCAGGTATCGGTGAGGCCTTGGCCTCTTCGACTGCATTGTCGACGGTGGATTTCGCTTCCTTGTCAATTTGCTGAAGAAATAGATCTAAATGAATATCTGAGGCATTTTCCCTAGCGACGCACCTTGAGTTCTTGCTCAGAAGCAAGTCCCCACTCTTCGATATAACGTTGAAGACCACGAATGGGGTCTTGCGTGCTACGCATCCTCTGAACTTCTTCGCGGGTACGGTAAGTGGTACCAGGGTCAGACATTCTGAGCAAAGAATCAACACATAATTTAACCGGAGGAAAGAGGAAGACGCACGAGTGACCTCCGTAACGGTAAGTGACAAATTCAAGTAGAAGGGGACCTTTTTTGTCTTCAACAGTCCATCTCCTAGCGTACTCTACGCTCTGTTTGACTGCAATGATATCCATACCATTTACCTAAAACAATGAGCACCTCGCATTGAGATCGCATACACTAATCCAAACTCACCTGAAGACCAGGAATTTTGTCACCACGCGTGAAGTATTGCGTGTTGGAGGAACTGCGTTCAGCAGAAGTACCCATACCGTACTTGTTATTTTCGCAAACAAAGACGCAAGGAAGATCCCAAAGTTTTGCCTACGTATTGAATGACTGTTATCGGCTGTTTGAAAAAATGGACAATTTGAACGTACCATGTTGAAGGCCTCAAAGACTTGACCCTGGTTAGCAGCACCGTCACCGTACAAGGTGAAAGTGCACGTTGCCTCTTCAGTGTATTTTTGAGCAAAAGCGATGCCAGCACCCAGCGGTACCTGAGCACCGACAATCCCGTTTCCTCCAAAGAAGGACGGAGTAAAGATGTGCATGGAGCCACCCTTGCCATGAGACATTCCTATTTGGCGCCCGAGCAGTTCGCCGATAACACCTTGTATTGTTCCCCCACGAAGAACGGCCAGAGGGTGACAACGATAGGAGGTAATGACTTTGTCGTTTTTGGTGATACCGTGCTCAAGACCGACAGAAACTGCTTCCTATGACAAGAGCATTGAATACCAGTATGAGGTTGTAAGGAAGCAGACAAGCGTACCTGCCCAATAGCCAGATGACAGAACCCTCGAATCATCTTGGCCTTGTACAAAGCGTCAGCAGCCATCTCCATGCGCCGCATGGTCTGCATCTGCCTGTACATGTGTAGCAGCTCATTCTTTGTGACTTTCACGTCGAGCTCTGGCTTGTCACAGTTGTAAGTCTGGAAAGAGTCTTCGTGTATCTTTACCCAGAAAGGTTCAGTCTCATGAGCGTTGTCCTGTAATTGGGTAGTGTCGGCGGTAGTTTGAATCGTTCGAATGAAGGGCTGTTAATGAACATCAGAATGAGGTATACTCAGTCGTTTCGAGAGTTATAGACGCACAATACGAGCGACGCGACGAGGAAGGCGAAGACGAGCCAAGGAGGACATGGGAGATGAAAGCTAAGGAGTTACAGCACGACACGCAAAAAGACGGAAAAAGGATGCGTGAGAACTACGTCTCCCGGCCACAACCGCTAACTAGAGGTGAACCTGAGTGAACCTTTTACTTACCCTAGTTTACTCCTCGAGCATTTTACTCTGCGCCGCCTCTGGAACTTACTGTCTCCTGCATTATTGACTGGTAATGATGTATATATTCTTGTTCTATAATAGTTGACTTGGAACTCGAGGCTGGCTTCCTAACGATGTAAAAGTAATACTGCGGCTGTAATTTCATGTACATAATAATCATTGCGGTCGCGAAAACAACAGGCATGAGACAGATATCAGTGAATAACATGGATGGTTCTATTTTGTATGTCGTTGGCTGCTTTCTAATCCGATCTCTCTTCCGCACTACCACCATCTCTTTACTTCCGTCGCCCTTCTACTAATCAAATGTCGTGGAAACTGGGAAAAGGTGCATTCTCTACGAATCCCCGTATTTATCCTTACTCAGCTCTCCATTTAGGCAAGGAACCCAAGGACAATGGACTTAACACATCCAGATCAGTAACACCCATACCTTCACGTTCGACTACTCCCCGACCTCCCAATGGCAGTGACCAATTCAGGTCTGGAATGCTTACTATCCGCATCTTCTCTGGTACGCTCTTTGCCCTGGACACTTGCTCTGCATAGTTGTGATACAATTTCCGCCAGGCCGTGGTCTTGCGCTTCCTCCCAACCTCCCTCTCCCAGAGGTCATCCAGAAAGCTCTTGAGTCTACGCCACCTAAACGCTCCACTAGTAATCGCGAAAGTATGCAGCGTAAACGTTATTGGTGGCTTCCTTACGTTGTGCTTGAATTCGACAAGAACGAAATCCTGATTGATGCGATGGGAGGCGATTTAGCTAGTCCTGTCTGGAACTATCGGGCAAATTTGTGCGTTCAAAGTTGCGATCAGCTCAAAATGTGACACTGATTATTGGGTCTGTTTAGCGATGTTTCCCGTACTTCAACAATCTCAGTGTCTGCTTATCTGCGAACAGCTCAAATGCAAAACCCTGAGGACATGGGAAATGACCTTCTCCTTGCGCGTGTCGATTTAACACCCGTGCTTGACGGTCATGTAAGACTTTATTTCACATCCGATTATCACTGTTTTCTAGGATTAATTGATCTCTCAGCACGCATCAGATCAATGGTATGCTGCCACCGCCGGTTCTGGTTCCTTCCATCTCAAGATTGACTTTAAACCCACCCGAAACGAAACTTTAACAATCGAAGCTTTTGATCTCCTCAAAGTAATCGGTAAAGGTAGTTTCGGAAAGGTCATGCAAGTGCGCAAAAAGGACACACAACGTATATACGCGCTCAAGACTATCCGTAAAGCACATATAGCCCAACGGCCTGGAGAAATCACACATATTCTTGCAGAGCGAACTGTTTTGGCCCTTGTAAACTGTCCTTTTATCGTTCCCCTCAAGTTCTCCTTCCAGAATCCAGATAAACTCTACCTCGTCATGTCTTTCGGTGCGCATACAACTTCATATTCCTATCATACTCTTACTGACTCTGAGCGAACAGTCAATGGTGGAGAACTTTTCTACCATCTCCAAAGGGAGGGAAAATTTGATCAGGACCGAAGCAGGTTCTATGCTGCCGAACTTCTCATAGCGTTGGAGCATCTGCATGGTTTCAACGTTGTCTATCGGTACGAGCGTCAACTTCGTCGCTCATCGTTCTCCCTGAATAAGCATATACCCCCAGTGACCTCAAACCTGAGAACATTCTCCTAGATTACACAGGTCATATCGCTTTGTGTGATTTCGGTATGAATCACAATATTCATGTCAAGCTCTCACGTCGTCTGATGTTTCGGCTTCCTAGGCTTGTGCAAGCTCAATATGTCCGAGACTGAGAAAACTAACAGTAAGTCAGTACCATGATGTGTGATGAAATTGAGCTTATCCTCCTTCCAGCCTTCTGTGGCACACCTGAATATATTGCTCCCGAACTCCTGGAAAGCCAAGGATACACGAAAACAGTCGACTGGTGGACCTTGGGTGTCTTGTTGTACGAAATGATGGTAACTAATACTATTCTTTGCCTCAAATTCTCTGTATATTCAATTTACCAGACCGGTCTCCCTCCGTTTTACGATGAAAACGTGAACACGATGTATCAACGAATTTTAACCGATCCACTGGTCTTCCCTCCTGATATTCCTTCCGAGGCGCGAAGCGTCATGACTTGCTTGCTTCAGCGCGACCCGGCCAAACGACTCGGCGCTAACGGAGGAGAAGAAATCAAACGGCATCCCTTCTTTGCCAAGTACATTGACTGGGAAAGGTCAGTGCATTAATCCATCGTCGCCTTCAAATTCTTAACCTGCTCTCTAGATTGATTAAGAAAGGCTACCCTCCCCCTTTCAAGCCTAGCGTCGTACGCTACTCTTCTCTTTCTTATATTCACAGCCTATCCACCAATTATCTGATTTTACAGGAATCGGTGCTCGATGTCGCGAACTTCGATCCAGACTTTACCAACGAAGAGGCCCAGGATTCAGTCGTGACTGACTCGGCTTTGTCGGAAACCGTTCAGGACCAATTCAGAGGCTTTACCTACAATCCGGCGAATGAGCATCTCAGCGAGAGCGTTAGCTACCCTAGCGCGATATAAAGAAAAAATGACGGCTGCACAAACACCTTGTCAAACAATGAAAATGATAAATCAGGACTTTGGTTGCTCTATTAATTAGAGAAAGCAGGCTTTCTTTGTATCTTTATCTCACGTGCCTTCCTACAGTGTAATATTCAGCGATCTTTATACAGTTGATTCGGTGAACAATACATAGATGAGCTGAGGACGAAGTACGATGCCAGTACACAGAAGCGTAGCAAGAATGAGCTCAATGAGCTTCATGGCAGTCATAACAAGTGATAGCGTCACTAATGATACCTATGAGGACATATTCGAACAGAAAACAGTTCTCAAGACTAACTTTTGGGGACTTTCGAAACAACAACTCTTACACACTGTCCGTCCACAGCTTCGACCAAGTTCAGCTTCTTCATTCTCATTCCCATTCATGACCCGTGTCGTGCAATTTAAATTATCCTTTGATTTCTTCCTCTTCCCAGAAAGATTATCAACATAGCCGGTTGTATTTGTATTGGGAGAGTTCGTCAGAGCATAACGCTGAGGAAGGTGTGCCGAGAGTTGTTGGAAGTGATGAGAGGAAGGTCCAAAAGTCGTATAAGGGGGACTGATTGACCAAGGAAAGTGAGAGGGTAGAGGAAGAGAAGCCGAGCATATTCGAGAACAAATTGTGCATGTTGGTGAACCACATCTACAAAGCGGAGCCAATATGTGTTAGAGAGTTTATAAGGGAGCTTAAAAGAGCAGCTGAAGCAGCCCAGACCTTGCACACAACACGATAGATGATTTCGAGACGATTTGTGCATGTCGGTGGCACGAGGAACATGTTGATGAGGGTGCGTTCTTAAGGACGGCAGAGGTTAACGACAAGGCTATCGATGGTGAGAAGTTAAAAGTCGGCTTTGTCGACGCAGATAATTTTCGTCGTTTATTGGGAGGAAGCTTGCCCGTAGCCATCGTCATTCGTGGTGAAGGAAGCAAAGGGTATTTTAGCGCCCAAAGAATAGGCACAACGGGCCGTCGTAGTCTATCACATGATATCTATGCGTGCTCGTCTTTGAGGTGGAGAGGAGAGAGAGGACAAGTGAAGCGAGAGATATTTTTGGGAAACAAACAGGAGTCACGTTTGGTTGCCCATGTTCTCTTGCAAGGGACCCAAAAGGGACGCCTAGCTCAAGCCACAAGACCAGGGGTGAAGTGAAGAGCCGGAGGCTCGGGAGCCTGAGCCTGAGCAGCGGCCACAATAAGTGCAAAATCCGGTCAACAGGGACATCCAAATAAAGTTTTTATGCATCACTGCGCCACCGGTGTTAAGATCATGCCAAAGATCTTAATACATGCACTATATATAGTTCCAATCACCTATGACAATTACCTTGTCATAGTGGCCTTTTGGCTCAGTTGGATTTTGTGTTAGTGGTTGGGCACAGCTTTCACAACCAGCCCAACAACTGAATCTCATAGTCAGAGTACCCTGCAGCTGCAGCGGAGGTAGCTGCCCCCCTCCGAAAGCTATGACCTGAAAAACCAGATGGGTCAAAGCCAACAGCAGCAAGATGTGACTTGAGAGTAGAAATGAAAATGGACTGTGTCATGGCACCTCCGTCGGTGGCAGCAAAAAGAGGTGAACTTGAAGGAAGAGGATGGAGAAGAAAAAGCTGCTTGAGGGCAGTAACTGCACAGAAATTTGAACCAGGAACAGTTGCAATAATCAGAGACACCCCTTTGTGGAAAGGGTCAGTTTTGGAATCAGGAAGATTGATACGGGCATAGACAGGATTCTCAATGGATGGAACAAATTGAATGGAATCACGAGTTAGATGAACGGCTGCATTGAATTTCTCTTTTTCTCCAATCGTAATTTCACTGCAACACATTAGGCCACTCCATGCCAGTTTGTGGGCAGCATTGAAGTTAGCATCCTGCCGGGAATGGGGGTCAAATGGCACATTTGCGAGCATGTCCATTATAGCTGCGGTAATGGGAAGCTTAGGATTCCGAGGTTTTTTGCCGTAAAATCATTTGATTCCGCAAATGAGACGCTGTAGTGTTGGGTAGGGTCGGGTTGGGTTGTGACCCCTGTGGTCGGGTCGGGGTCAGCGGGGTCAAGGTCAGCTGAAAATGTGACCCTGACCCCAGTGGGAAAGTCGGGCCAGAGTCGGGTCGG
>MU790994.1:0-13951 GCA_027886635.1 Lentinula boryana | reverse complement strand
GCAATTTAAATCTAGTGTGGGCACTCTGCCATCAAGTTTCTACTTGCGACGTCAACATGGCCGTTCACGCGAGGAGAACGCTCCTGCGTCAGATTCCTGACGCAGGAGCGTTCTTTCGGCTCAAGTAAAAGATTTGCTTTTGAATAAACTTTCAACTTGTCTGCAGTAGAGGCAGAATCATTACATTTTACATCGCATCTCAGGTATATCAAAACTTTATTACTCGGACACAATTCAGGCTCACTGGAAATTTTCCGTTTCATTCAAGATGATACCAGTTCTAAAACTAGATGGATCATGTAGAATTTCTGCTGGTCTGAAACTTCTCATACTAGTTCTCATTTCATTCTATTTGCTATCTACGTTGAATTACAGTCTTTCTATAGTACTTTGGACTGAAATGGAACTATATATTTCCCTCAATGTCTTATGCGAAGTGCAAGGTCTGATGATATATTAAGTCTCAATTCCGCTTTCCGCTCTGTGGAAAAAATACTAATCCTGGTGTGACATCGTAGACGTCGATCAAATGTTTGTCAGAAACAAGCAAGCAGAGATCTTAACAATCAACAACATTCTATCCCTATTCACTTTTGTAGACATCAGTCACAAAATGAGCAGACTGCCAGACACTCAAATATCTAATATCCCATAAGTTACAGCCTCGACCGAACTGTGACAAGAAAGATGCTGGCAAGAATCAAAAATTAGCTGTACATGGAGACGCATGATTCCGTAGCCAGGACGCTGTAAAGATTTCCTCCTTCCGCCAGCAATAATCATGAAGTAGGCAGCGGCTCGTACGTGAAAGTAATTACATCAACAAGGCTTCCTGTTCCGGGCGGCTCATTTTCCGAAATGGCCTGGGCAGCAGCGAAGGCACTTTGACATTCAACATAGTCCAGCCAAGAGAGGGAGATAGCGGACAATGCATTGCCCCGAGATCGAAGGCAAGGATAGAATGAACGCGCTCAGAGTACTTCGCTTCTCTAGTAGACCCAGCAAATATACCGTAAAAGATGCTTGAACCATTCGCACACAAAACGCAATTGACATATTGGAAGTACTAGCACTCACCCAGTGACACGATAGACAGACATGGGATTGTGCCAAAAGTTACCACCGGAACCTTTAATCGATTGAGCGTTGAGAACAAAGTGTTAGTTCCATGTTCACTCTGACGACGACGAAATCACCACGACTCCTGATAACCACGAGACTGAAAGTTCCAATGCACATGTCGTCCAACAGGTAGAACGAGCTTTCGCGGAGGCTTTCAAAACGGATGTCCTTTCATGTATTTTATCCGACATATCTCGAATTCTGGTGGTGGAAGATTGGAAGAGAGCCTGGGTCCATCAATGATTATTTCGGGCTGAGAAAAGTTTGTGAGCTTGTTAAAAACTGTATATCATATAAATTGGGTCACCACCACCATCACATGTTTTACACAACAATGCATGGAAACGACTAATTGGCGAAAACAGGAATAATGCATACATCTATCGAAGAGAACCAATGTAGACCTCACCTCGAAACGTGTCATGAAATCAGCTTTCTACTGTGCGTTGTATATTGTTGCCACCTATGTGAGAAAACTGCCAACTAGTGCTACTGTTGAACATGTGCTGAAGGATTTTGGAAGGAGAGACGCCGTTCTGGAGTGAGCAAGCGACTTGCTGAAATTCAGTCAGTGACAACTCGCGAATAAGCCATTGGGCATATGTATATAAAATAAGCTCACTCCTTGGGACATGCTACATTGTTCGAGATGGACTCGGATCACTGAGAAGCTGAGGTCGCTCGGGAAATGGGGTGATAGATCGAGCTCGATAAGTGTTCTACATGCTTCCAGTTCAGCGAATAGATGCTAATTGTGACAATTTTCGGTTACTTGGTGTTGAGGGGTTATAGCGGATGGGAATACATAGATGCCTCAAGATTTGATGGAATGGTACTTCCTGGAAGGAAAGGAAATCTCTCGCCATAAATCGATTAGTCGATTCAAGTTTGAACATTCCTGTTGTAGTGAAAAAAAGTTAGTGCGCCACATCATTTTTCGTTATTTCGCTGAGGACGATGGAAAGGTCCAGAGGTTGTGTATCCATCTCGATTTCTAGATTACGGATAATATATACGTTCCAGACCCGCACCGAAACAGAATAGTCTTTTTAGATAGTCCAAGGATTGATTGTAAAGAGATCTACGGCTGCAAACGCCAGACGTTGGGTAAATTCTAAACATAAACACTGTCACGACATAGAGCAGTTGATAATTCCGAAGAAGTAGTCTTTCACTTGCGACGATGATGTCGGGTACCGGCCTTCCAATGAGAGCAATGCGACTGTGTCGTAAACGGTAAGAGAAACTTAGCGGGAAGCTAGGGGCGAAGCCTGCGAGGGATATCATTGAGATGGTTTTGATAGTTGAAGGAGATAAAGCGAACCAGCCCTCTTACTTTTCGAGAAGCCGGAGTCTAGTCCCTTTTCCAGGATGATTGAGTTATAGGAATAAGGAAGAAATGAAAGATATTACGGGACATAGGCGCTCCAGCGGACAAGAAGACCGGAAAGGGATGATGCAAGGCACTGTGGAAGATGAACTCTTTCTCTTGGAAGATGGATAAAATTATCTGGGGGGATCGTGACATGAAGTCACTCTAATTGGTGGACTATGCTCTTTGAGTTTCTCGTCAACTACTCGACCTGAGCCAGTCTGAGTCGTGATACATTCTGAGTTCTTGGCCATATGGCGATTTAACGTCAGATATACGGGAGTCATGCCGCTGCAACATCGACAAGGATACGGATGGCTTATTGCCAGGCGACCCGCGATCCGGGACATGAATTGATGGCAGGTGATTGACTGTAACTGGAATGCGAAAGCGAAGGGACCTCGAGGCATTTGGGAAATTGACAAGAACAAAAAGACCTTGAAGAGGTCCGGGTGCTAACTGCGCATGTATTCAAGGATCATCCGACACAATCGTCCTTTCAATCGATGGGGTACAGAGAAGATTGTGAGATGAAAGCAGCCAATCAGATGTATTCCGGCATTCCGACTTGTATAGTACACCGACAGTGTGCGTCCGGTGAACACCAAAAGAAGTAGCGTTCATTCAACTTTAGGCCATCCGAATTTTCTCTTCGCAAGAGCGTCCAGCTGTCAGTGAGCTTTGGATGATGGAAGTGACGAAGAAAGAAGAACAACACAACATTACACTCCGGCTGTTAATCGCAGGAGACATTTTGGGCCAAACCAAAGCAAACTGAGTCAGAGGCGAGTCAGAGGCGAGTCATTTTGGACCGTGAGTTACGTATGTTTTTCGTAAGCGTTTGGCCGGCAGGTATGCAAGGATGGAACATGTACAGAAACAAGGTTGTTTGGGGTTTGGCTTTAGCAGGAGCCTTGCGGCGGAAACGGAGTTTTCCGTGAACTGCTGTGCTGTAAAGTTCTGTGTACAACGGGGCCATGTAGAATGGAATCCGTGTTGTACGCTAATGTTCTGTCCTTGCCTTTGTTGATTTACACGTCGAGGCGATACCTAAATCCGGTTTCAAAACTGGCAAAACTTGTTGTAGAGGCCGTAATAAATGAATGCTGACATATTGAATGGCTTGCTGTATATGTCGAAGGTTCTGTGTTTCTTTGCAACAGTACATTGAAATGAAGAGAGCGAGGAGTCAATTAGTCACGCCGAGGAATCCAAGGGAGAAACGGGGACCCAAGATACTGGCTTTCCCACGATCAGTGTAAGGCGGCGACTTTTTCCTTTTGTTTTGTGAGTAAATTTACTTGTCAAATCGGGTGCGCCTAAACAAGATGAGTCTTGTCAACGCAATGCGCATACCCTATAAATACGGCACACAGCTTATGAGCATGGCCTTGCTTGGTCCTGGTGCAGCTCAGCTTTTGAGCTTACAGTTTCTTCACCTTCTACCACCATGAGTTTCTTCCATTTTTTCGATTTGTTCCAGGTGCGTATCCTCGTAAATATCGCTTTGCCCTTTCACTGAATCTTGTCATCACAGCACCAGTACAATTCTGAACTTGACGTTTCTTTTCATCTAACAATTCCACAAACTCAACTATTGAACCCTATTCTTTCTGTTACTAAACAATGCCTTCCCTCACGAATTCCTCTTGAGGTCATCATGATCATCATGGAAGCCGCATATGACGAAGAAGATGTTGAGTCGAATAGAGGCCTGCTCAGATCGCTCGCGCTGGTATGCAGAGATTGGTCATTTCCCGCTCAAAGACTACTTTTTCGTCACGTCTCTCTCAACTCCCAAGCACATTATCTTTCTTTCGCAAGTGCCACCAACCAGTCTACAGAGCGCGGTCGTGTCCTTGGAGATGCTGTTTACAGTATGCGCGCTTCCCTCGATCCTAATCAACCTGGTCGTCTTTCACAGCTCAATTTTGCTCAGGCTGTTACCCGCTGTCCGAACCTGCACGAGCTAGGCATCAGTTTGTACGGATCTGTGCCTCCAGGGGATGATATCGTAGGATCACCCGATAGTTCGCGTATGCGGCGACCTGCACCTTCGTTTGACGAAGATGCCCTAGCTCTTCTCAGGTCCGGGCCAAGCATCAACACCCTTCGTTTCAGCAATTGGTCAGAGAACCGCCAGTCTATTACGCAGTTGCTCAATGTGTGGACCTCATTGAAAGTTCTCGTCATCAGCGGCACCCCACCCGAGCTTCCATCCCCAGTATCTGAACCCTTTCCTTGTGCACTCGAGAAACTCCGAATGAACTTCCAAACTTCGCCATCCGTTGATTTCTTGCGTTGGCTCTTACTCAATTCTGGAGATACCCTTTGTGCCCTCGAATTCGAACGGGAACCTTCTACAACCGTCCTCCACTATCTCATCCACACGCATCATGCCATGCTCACTTCTCTTTCCTTACCGTCCTGTTCTCGCGCCACAGCACGTGTATTGGACAAATGTACGAATTTGCGGAATTTTTTTGTTGAGGATGCGATCTCCTTTCCTGTGGCGTTGAAGAAACTCTCGCCTCGTTTTGAGCATGTAGGCTTTGGCCTAAACAAGGAAACATCGCTGCAGGCAGTTTTGGAGGCGGTCAAAGTAAATCAAAGTCTCCAGACTGTTTCAGTCAACATCTGGAATGGAGGCAAGCTCCATCGACAGCTACCTTCTCTAAAGATGGCATGCGCGAGTCGTGGAATTCATCTGAGAATCACTCACGACATTCAAGTCTTCCGCGGCATCGTTGTACGTTAACCTTCTTTTTCTTTATGGTCGTTGAAGCTTTGGCACTGACATCTGAATTTTTTCTTTCTCTCTCTAATCAGCGAGGCGAACACATGTCGTAGAAGACTGCACGATTCTTGAAATCATCATCATTTCCTATAACGATATCCTCATGTCCGTCATGCATTCCACGACCTGACCGCCTGAAATCTGTTTATTGTAGCATAACCCCTGCCAAAATCAGTCATCGCCTCCATTTTCCATAGGTGGTCGTTGGTGAATTACAATCATGAAACGTTTTCCACTGTTGTATCATACATCGGACTTGACATTCACTAACAGCCCTGTTCACGCATTTCCCCATTTACCGAACCCAAACTTCCATTTCTGGTTTGAATTGATATAGCACTCCCGCCAGATTATTTTTCTTTCACCCCTACATTTGTACAAATCTTTTCGATTAACCTATTGACCACTGCATCTATTGCCTATTCGTAAACATCTTTATTATTTATTCTACTACCGTTGTTCAAGACATGCTTATTACCTACTAGGCCTCTATTGTTTTGTGCATAGGTCGGATTGTTCGACGTTTCTTTATCTATACGTACCTGCACATCTTGACTTGGTTAATACTTACTAGACTTCGTTGGTTTCACTGCCTTCATTCCTACTCGGCGTTTTGTTCGCCCCTTGAACATGGATTGACATGGACGTTGTAATTTTTCTTGCATATCATCAGCGATTCGTATGCGCACTGAGCGTGTTGACGCACTTCAATCTCCAATCCTGTATAGTATAGTCGAGTAAAATGAGATATGAAGTCTTACTTTGAAAACGTATTCAACACGACCAAACATCTGCACTGCCTCATCAATTTAGCGCCTACACTCGCGACTGTTCTTCTGGTCGCCCGTCAGTCTTGGGCAATCATGTCTTCCCTATCCTCTGTCGTTTCGGATCTCGTTAGAGCATCCATGGGTACTTCTGTTGCTCCAACAGTCACAGATGAAGAACTTGACAAACATGTCCGGGAGCTATTGATTCGGGACGCAAAGAAAAGAGCAGAGCGTTATGGCCAGCAAGGTATTCGAGCCTACCTCGCCAGCGGTCTGTATGTACCTCTATGTTTTCTACTACATGAATATGACTTGACTGCTTTCTAGTTCAGATAGCAATGCGCCAAGGGCCAACAAACGATTTCTGTCTTCTGTCATTCGAAGTACAGATGAGCATAACAAAACCATCCTTAGAGCCCAGGCCCTTTCCGCAGAAGAAATAAAGCGAGAAAGGAGAGAACAGGAAATGAAAGAAAGACGTGCTCGCGCAGAAGAGGCGGTAGAGGCTGAAAGATTAAGACGTTCAGGCTCCATTGCAAGTCGCAGAAGAGCTAATGACTCTGAAGTTTGGGATAGGTGGGATGGAACTAGGTCGAATAGAAAGCGGAAGAAACGGAATTGGGAAACATGGACTGGTGAGGAAGATGAAAAGGAAGATAACCATGAAGGGGAACACCACAGAAGTCGCAGGAGAAGAACAAGTCGTCGCTCTAGGTCCAGATCCCCAGATAATGACAGGGAAAGCTACAGGCATCGACGTTCTTCAAGACGATCACGCTCTCGCGATGGTCGTACGAGCTCGTCAAAAACTAAGAAGCATCGCAGTCGGTCACCACCTCCACGTCACAAGAGCAACGGCGAAACCCGTCCCTCTAAATCGACCAGGAGGGATAGAGAAGGAGAAGGTCATCGCCGTCACTCCCGTTCAATCAGCGTATCGTCCGAGCATGGTTCTCGCCCGAGCAAGGACAGCCAGGCGGTGAAGGACAACGATAAACCGAAGAAACGGTATGCACTTTCCTCTTCGGACGAAGAAGATGTACCTAGGAGACGGAGTCGTTCTCGTACTGTCCAATCTGACCTTGGCAGCGCTTACGCCCACTCGTCTAGTCGATACTACTCCCACTCTCCCGCCGAACCAATCGCCTCATCTTCCAGCTCCACGCTCAATTATGAATCTGAGCTACGTAAGAAACTCAAATCGAAATCCTCTGCCCGAGATATATCTCGTTCACGCGATCACGAACGGACGAAGGAGGGTAACGCCATAGTCGGGGAACCTCAAAAGACTTCGCGCAGTCGACGTTCACTATCACCAGAGCCTAAATATAAGCGTCGAAAATCTTCTCGCTCCTCTTCTCGCTCATCACGAATGTCTATCTCACGTTCCCCAACTCCAGGGCCGGACGACTCCGGTCCTGCACGCCCTTCCAAGATGGACAGGTATTTCGAGGAGAGTTACGACCCTCGGCTAGACGTTGCCCCGCTATCAACAGCACCCAAGGTTCCGGCAACTGGCCTTATTGATTCTGCCGAGTTTGAAGGTTGGGACACTATGCTTGACCTGATACGTATACGGAGGGAGGACAAAGCTGAAAAGAAGAGATTAGAACGGATGGGGTTGAGCAAGGATGAAATCAAAAAGACTATGTTCGGAGATCCCAATGCAATTGGAACTGCCGGCGGCGGTAGTGTGAGCGACAGATGGGCTGGGGAGGGAATTAGTACAATGAACATTCAATATAGTAAACGGGGTTCAGTGCGTGAATGGGACATGGGCAAAGAGGGTTTCTAGTTGACGCCTAGATTCCTGCCGCCACAATATCATCTTTCTCGGAACTTCCCAACATACTAGCGGAACTGTCAATGTAAATGTAAAATTGTATTCATCGAGAATTAGAGTATTCAAGCACATCCATCATACTAAAATGGGTATAGTCTGGCATAGTAATTTTTCAAGACTCGTCCACAATTCGGCGCACGACTAACATTTCTTCGGCAGATAGCTGATCAACTACGCTCGAAAAATAGTTTGTATTGCGCGCGGCACATTCCCGGAAGAAGGAAACAAGATGTGCCTAGATTGGCTGAGTTAGTACAGGTAGAGAGGTCCTCGATCTTGTGGGCTAAACCATACCTGCATATCTATCTGTGAGATGGGATCACCTTTCAGGTCTTCATCATCGCTGACATCGAGTATATCGTCATTGTCGAACGCCATCCCCTTAGGCCCAATCAGTTCGGACAGGAATTCAAGTTCACTATCCTTTGTGACATCTCCTGTATCTGCCCAATCATCGTCCTGAGCATGACGGGTTCATTATGAGAATCGCTAGTGGAGATGTCAAGAGAGTCTACTTACACCATCGTCTGAATCGACATCGTCAGCAAACTCCTGTGTGGCACCCATCGTAGCAGGCTCTCCTCCAGATTGGACCTCATGCAATAAGATCTTGATCGCCTTCACGGGGAATGGGACGGAGGTAAACTCAGTCGGGGCTATCAGAAACAGAGAGAAAGGTGTCATCAGTTAGCAAGATCCCGTTCAGACTATAAATCAAAAGTGAATAGCACTAAGGCAGGCGCACTGGTCTTAGTCCGTGAGCGTGTCATAATGACTAGCGCCAAAACAACGAAGGAAAGGCAAGATTCAGAACGATAGGATGCACGGAAAGAAACGTATCCCGAAAGCTCACCATTCTTAGTTTCGGGCTTGAGAATGATATCTCCCTTGACCATTAAAACTTGTAGACTAGGCCTTTCGGATGCAAATAGGGCCGTTAACGCCATCGTGCTACTGCGCGACGGCCAGAAACCTTGGAATGTCTCTGCATTCTCACACCAAGTTTGAATGAGCACGTCTAGCCCAGTACGGCCTTGTATATTCATCTCTTCAAGTAATGCAAGGACTGTATCGCGTTGATTATTGATCAAAAACGCGAAAGGTACCACCAGACTCTATACAAATGACAGTGGTCCTATCAGCGCGCAAGAACAATTGCAGTATAAAAAATAGTAAAGACTACCTGTACAAACGTAGCTGTCTTTGCGGTTAACATACGTGTAACCAGAGCGTGCAGGAGTTCTGGCAAGACAGGAAGGACAGATTCTCCGGCCCGACGGAGAAGGTGTATGATGAGCTCGCCGATCGTCAGTCCTGCAGACTCATCCTCAGCCTGTAAAATCCTGGCAACCAGACGTAGGACATGCTCAAGGCCGCTCTGGCCCGATGCATCTCTCCAGGTTAAAAGTTGACCACAGTCCTTTCGGACAATCAAAGTCAGACAACTTATACCGTTCTAGAGCCTTTAGTTAGCAAGTAACATTAGCACGAATTGCCAAAACGCCAAACCTGAAGCACATCTCTGTCCTCAACCTCACTCAAACATTTGAAGAGATTTGGTGCCAAAAGAGGAAAAAAGCCTTCACCTAGACCATTGCTCGAAGCTTTAACCAAGCTGCCGACAAGTTCGATGGCCGAACCCGCAACATAAGACTGGTCCATAGTCGCTGCAGCGATCGAGTTGCACAGAAGCGGTAAGGCCTGTTTAACCACAGTCTCGTATATGCCTAAAACGTCCGCCGCGGCAAGGGAGTTCAAGATGTCTGGGAAAATAGACAGGAAAATAGGGTCTAGGAAAGAATGTTAGCCTGAGACAAGCTTCCTCAATGAACAGTACCTTTGTTATTCTTGGTCCAGACATCTATGACGGCAACCACGAGCGAATTAGCCAGCTCCTGTGTCATCCATTTGCCTTTGTCCACCTCGAGTACAACAGATAGTGTTTCGAGAACCAAAGATAACGTGTCCTCAGATGTAACTGCAAGGAACGGACCTAGGTCTTTGGCTATTCGTGGAATGAACGGCGAAAGGGCTTTCTCATCGGAACCGACACAAAAACTGAGGGTATTAAGACTGAGGGTATATTCCGATAAACAGGAGCGCGCACATACTTGTGAACAGCTTTCACAGCAGAGACTTTGATTGGAATACTGGCGTCATTTGCCTCGATCACATGGATTGCAGCATCGAGGTATTGACCCGCAAGCTGTACTGGAAGCAATTTGGCATACTGGCTTGCAAACACAAACCCTCGGCCCTGTAAGAAAGGGAATTCTACGATTACGGTTCTTAAATGATTCGGAGTCTTCCAGCAATTACCAGCTCACCAGATTGGCCAAGAATTGGTGGGATGACATTGGCGAGCAAGGATTCGATATCGATGGGTTTACTACGACCAGACTCCTGTTCATCATCAATGCATTCCTGAATGGTCTCAGCTTGCGAACCAACAGCGGTCAATGCTGCCTCCAGCGGCCTCCACCTGAATTCCGTCAGTTTGACGCCGACGTAACACCAAATTACAATAAAAGGCTAACCAATCTTTGTTTCCAGAGCTACGGGCCTGATCGGAAGATAGAACGACGTTCTGAATAACACTGTGGCAAGTTGCCGTTGTTTGAGCGGGGGTTCTGTCGAGCAAACACTGCAAAAACTAGTTGTGTAAATCAGCAATCTACTGAGAAAGATGGCATACTGTGAGCAAGTCCAATCCTGCTACACGGACACTGTAAGGCGCCAATTCATCGTCTTCTTGAGCGACGAACGCGTTCGCATTGTTTGCCCAATTTTCTTCCTAAAGCATTGAAAGATTGAGAAGTGAGAAGAGCTGCCATATTACTGAGGAGAAAGGCATACGTCATCGTCAGTCATCTGAATGTAATCAAAGACTGCAGAAATCAAGGCGATAGCATTTTCACTAGTAAACCATTCCTTGGCTCTCCCGGCTCGAACAACAGAGCTCACGAAATCCATGATGGATGTAATAAGTTGAGGTAGTTCGATGGTCTCGTCCTCAGAAGATGATGGTACACTTTCAGTCGAGGCGAGATAATATCGGTCGAATGTTGGATACAGACTATTGAGATGGGCGAGAGAAGCAGGTAAGAGTTCTGGTAAGTAAGGTGCAATAGCTCTAGGGAATGAAGTGTGTATAGTGTCTAGAGCCTAAATGACAATCAGCATATTATGGCAGAATAAGTTTACAGAGTGATCTACACACCCTGAATATCTGTATTCTGACTGCCAGGCCTTCCCAGTTACTCCCTTTTGCAACATCCTTCGAGGAATCCATGTTGAGGAGGACTTTGAAAGCTTCTAACCAGACCGGAAGAATGCCAGTGATCGCTTCCTTCACTGACTGAGGGTGTTGATCTTTGACCATGAAAAGTGAAATGACACATTGACGGAAGACAGATACGGTCCTTGAGCGGGTAAGAGGTGTTTGCGTCTGATGACAGAATTAATTTTGATTCGCAGTCTCTTAGATGAATCACGGAAGTACCTCAGTAGATCCAAGGATAGACAGAAGTACCGGTAGAAGATCACGAAGGACAGGCAGGATTTGGTCCTCCGTCAAATCAGACTTGATGAATTCGGTGAAAACTTGCATGGCTCCATGCACAGATTCTGGAGAGTTGGAAGAAAGGAGATTGATGAGCGATGCGAGGAGATCTGGATATTCATCTGGCCAGTCGCAATTCGCGATGGAGGAGAGGGTATGAGCCTAGTACTCATGAGCAAAGAGAATCATAATTTCGACTGCTACACCCACAGAGAGCGAGCGTATCTTTCGAACGGGATCCGACAATCCATTAAAGACTGCTTGTCGAATTTGACTCTTGATCTGCACAAGATGCAACATAAATTGAAAAGGCATTTGTTAAAAAGAAAGAGACACACCTTTGCGGAGGGCGCAGATCCTCTGAAAGTTTGAAAATAAGGTGACCATCGTTCTTTAACAAATTTTCGTAATACAATACTAGCAGAGTGCTAGGACAGATAAAGCCATCAAGACGCGTCAATTAAGGAGCAGACGCGAATGACTCATCTGGCGCAAGCTCATGTCTGCGTCTTGAGTAGATATGATCTGCGATAAGGCCATACCAGTCTCTATATGGTATAAGAAATTTGGAGGTCATTAGTGGAAAGAAACGAGGCTTGGCGAAGAAGGCGCACCTGGAATCGCCATGAGCTCTGCCAGCCTTAATTCTGCGGACATTCTGACATTGGGATTTGTGTCCAGAGTTCCTACGAGGCATTCTGCAACGCTTGAAGGGGAAGACATGAAGGCAAAAAAGAAAACGCGTAGGAGCCAAATAAACCAAACGCGACCGTGATTTCCCTTTTTGTATTGCTTCCATCACAACTATCACTCTGATGATTTCAACTTTGCTGAATTTGCCCAGCTACTGCAGTGCGTATTTATTCAACCATAGATATCTTCGACTGAGTTATAAAGCTGCAGCTGAAGCAGCGTGCAAGGATTTGTCTTTTTCATTACGTCTAATCTACGCCCTAGTCAGGAGCAGTGTTACCTTTGACTCAAAAACCCCTTCATTCTCAGGAGATGTTCGTAGCCTTTCTAGGAGCAAAAGTTTGACTTGTGTATCACTCAAAGACTGCAGTGTTGGTCAGACATTCAACCAGACTCACCATGGTCCCCTATTCTGAAAAGTCTCAACGCGCAACTAGTATAAAACTCAGTCAAAACTTCACTCAATGCGTTGAAAATTACGCCTATTATCCGGTCTACATCAAAATGCTGCATCTACTACCTTTTCGCTCAAAGAACATCGTTCTTCGTTCCGTGGGCCTGTTAAGCTTAGCGGTCACATCAATATTGCAAGTTTGGATGTTTTCAACATCTAAAGCAACCTTACCTCCAGCATACTCCATCAATCATTTTTTCTTATATTTCGCATTTGCCGGAAACTTTGGCGTTCAACTTTGGTGGTTAATACGTACTCCCACGCATTCATCACCTGCGGTATCCGAATCAGAATCAGCCAAAGAGGATGCAGAACCCCTGCTCGAATCATCGACCGGCACACCAATCCCAAGGCAAACTCACCTTCAAGCATGGGACATGCCGGCTTATCTTCCGTATTACATTGCCTCAAATATTTGCACATGTGAGTAACGCAACATACTCCTCTGAACCGCCGCTAAAACATTTGCTTCAGCTGTGTGGGCTACAGCTTGCCATCAAAGTCGCATCTCAATGGCACAAGCAGCTCTATTCAGCGCACTGATCCTGCAGCTCCGTGTCGTCTTATCAGCGTTCAACAACCCCTCCCAAAGGGCAAATGTCACAGCGTTTGGTATTACCCTCCTAGTCTCAAAGATTTACGTCGGCATTCTGGTGATGTATTTATGGAGAACATGGGGTTTCATAGATGTACGTTTATCTTCACCCTCATAACACGGCCTGACTATTGACATTAATTTCAGCATGTCGCAATCTCACCGGCTTTCGAACAGCAAGTGCATTCTGGCGTTGTGCTGGTGCTGTTGGTTCGTAGATATCAGTTTCACGTCCAAGCCCCATGTTGACGCTATCTTTGTCTTTAGACTGTAGCCACTGGTCCCGATCCTACCGTCGGGCTGGCTTTCATATACGTCCTTCTATCTCTTTACTTCGGAACATATCAGAACTCGGGTTGGCACCATTTCTTCTTAATTGAAACAATAGTCCTGGTCGCGCTCCTCGTGCTGGATCTAGTCATTATCAAATTAGGCTTTAAGGCGAATAGGCACAGGGGCAATGATATGGGATTGCCAACAGCGTACTTGAACACCATCTCCCAAGATAATGAACCAAATTACACGCCACCGGAACAACATCTGATCAAAGACGACATTCCTATGCTGCCCTTGCATCGGCAGGACATTTCCTGACTCGAGCGTTATACAATATCCCTCACTCGTCACTAAATTATAACTTTCATTCAAATGTACTATGGTTGTTAGGGATAGGATTTTTTTACCGATATTTTTAATAACTCAATGAAAACTTACCGGATTAAAAATCTGAGTGGACGGATCGA
>MU790993.1:0-14041 GCA_027886635.1 Lentinula boryana | reverse complement strand
AATCGATCCGTCCACTCAGATTTTTAATCCGGTAAGTTTTCATTGAGTTATTAAAAATATCGGTAAAAAAATCCTATCCCTAACAACCATAGTAAAGCCGAATTGTGCAAATATGTTTTTGTACCGTGGTCTCTGGCAACGCGTTACCTTCATCCAGGGCAAGGACTGTTTTAATGCATACTAAATCCAAGCCATCAATATCTGAATGGACGCTACGCACTGAGTCAAATCAAAGCCATTCAACGGATTCCAAATACTACTACGAGCGACTTCTAGGCCCGAATGAACTTGGATTCTATTGGGATAGCGCATGTCAGGGAACAGCAGATACCCTGCAACATGCTATTGTTGAAGAAACATCCCAGTCACAATCGCATCTAGAGGTAAACTATTCAGTCATGGAGAGACATGTCTGCAGTACTCACACCCATCCTGCGTAGATCCAGAGCGAAGAGAACGTTCGCGCTGCATGGATGATTCTCAAGACTCGTTATCCTCTCCTTGGTGCGAACATCGAAGAACGACCAACTTTACCTGCTGTCGCTACTTCCCTATCTTCACAAAATCTTCCCAAGGAAGACCTATTCTTCGTTGTGGACCCTGTTCGTCTGTGTGCAATTGGATCTCCGCATGCACACCCGCAAGAAGTGGTGTTTCTCTCCTGTACGTCAGAGGAAAAGGCTCTATCACTAGCAGAAGGGATCATGAACGGATTTGGCTGGCGAGATGTTCACGACTGGCAAGAAGGTGGCCCCCGTGTACATAATGAATCTTCTCCGTCAAGGCTTCTATCCAATAATCTACCAGCATGCATCCTTTTCATCCGGCGAACCGATTATCCAACCAGGTTCCATGTAATGATTCAGGCTGCTCATTTGATTACGGATGGAATTGGGAACTCGACTATATTATCGGAATTCTTGGACTTACTTTCCGGTGGAAAGAGTAGGGATACCCTAATTGACGCGCCATTGGACAAGAATATGTTGGAGGAACGCCTTAAACTGAGCATTTCGTCAGAAGCACTTTATCCTGACGACAGACTTGACTACTCTAGAGCCAAGCGGAGATGGCATAGGGTCTTGGGAAAGATCCTTCTCGCATTAAGGTCTGCCAAGATATCAGTTAGTCCACCTTCCGTTTGAAATCACATTTTGATTTTCATGTACTTATTTTATACAGGGAGGACATAGCCTGCCTCGCATCATTCGACCTTCCACCGCTTACACATCAGCTAAATCTGCTTTCATCACATATGCCTTCAACCCAGCTCAGACGATTAAGATTCTCCGCAGATGTAAAGAACTCGGAATCACGTTTGGAAATGCGCATCCTGTCCTGGGACAACTCGCCGTCACTCGCGTCTTGCTCCGCAGACGTTTGCGCACTTTGTCAAAAAAGCGCCGGGGAATTCCACTGACCCCAAGCGAGGATATCGATGACGAAGAATGGATTTACCGCCGCCGTCAGCCCATGATGACCGGTGGTCCTGCCAATCTCCGGCCTTACCTCGACCAGGATTGGTACACGAAAGGTGGAGCAAGAAATGTTTGTCTCAGTATCGGCTTTTTCTTTTTAGTCTTACCTTTCATGCCGCTTGGAGAGGCAGGGGCCTTGTCAGATGGCACTCAAGTATCTTTATCTGGCGAATATGAAGTTCCCCCATTCGAGAAACTGCTTTCAAAGAAACGGTTTCTTCTGAGATGTAGGAGCGTCCGAAAACAATCGTCGGAAGCTTTTCATCACTCAAGATTTTTGGATGTGCATGCCGCGAGAATACCTATGCGCATTGAAAGATGTAGAACAGCGGCACTCATGTGTAGAAAAGATATCGCTCTACCTGAATTTGGAGATGATGCGATAATTTCAGTACCCGAGCAACCTGAAACTGTGGGAGGAGCTGTTATGGGACACGGAGGATCGAGTTTTGGCAAGGTAAGTAAGTATCCTCTCGTAAGATTCATTGTTCGACTGATTTTTCTGCGCTTTTCACTTCAAGTCCGACCATCTAGTGCCGCCATATTATCCTTGCAATACTGCTTCGAAATTGTCAGCCACCCTTCATCTTGTCAGTTCCACTACACATCTCCGCTGTCGGCCAACAGAACTTTATCTTGGTGCATCCACCGCTCAAGGACAACTCAGTTTCAACATATTTTGGGATGAAAATGTTTATAAGAGAGAGGTTGTGATGGAGTGGTTGGATGAAGTGAGAGCAGCAACAGAGTGGTTTCTGGGTGTAGGTGAAGCAGAAGATGGAAGCGCTCAGTTAGAGAAAGGCAGAGGCATTACTTCCCCGGTCGTGGTCATGGCGAACCTGTAAATGAAAGTAGTTGTCTGATATTCAGTACATCTCATCGTCCCAATGTCATCTCCCGTGTCAACCGCATTCAAAGTTACTGAAGACCAGGAACGCAGAGCACGCAGCTTTCAAAGAGGGAGACAGATCACGGCTGCGCTGTGTAAAACGTTCAAAGAGTCCAGGTTCAAATCCGAAGATGATGTGTGCGAATAAGAATCAAAAGACTTGAAGGGCATCTCCATGAGACAAAATCCACGAGAAAGCTAAAAGGGCTACAGGAAAATTGTGTCTACATAGTACTGGAGGTTAGCCGATGGAGTCGCATTGAAAATTAAGATGCTAGCGCGGTTTTGGAAACTGAACTGTGACTATGCGTCTCTTCCGAGGACTTTGAAAAAACCCAAGTCCTCTCGAGTTTCTAGGAGCAGAAAATTCTATGGAATACGAGGATGTGAAGACTGCAGAATACAACTCATTCAAGTACCTGTTTCTTGTAATTGCTGCTGTCCGTAAGCACTCTGCTTCCACTGACCTGGGCGAGGACGTGCTTCAATGAAATTTGAACAAGTTCGCGAGGTCTTTCAGGACTTGCTTCAAGGGCGAGAAATAGGTAGACAGCCTTTTGACTGGTACCGTCGTCATTCCCGCAGAGGTGAAAAATTAGAAACAAATTCTTTTGTGTGCTTATCTCTCAGTGAGTGTCGAGCGAGCTCTAAACTTCACCACCAGAGACAATTTGAGATGAGCAGTCAGATTATGACAGATTTTCGAAAAGCGGTTATCATGTTGCTTTGTAAAGTGGATATATGTACACATGCGAAAGTAGCCATAGACTCTGAACATTAGCTCCGAGACTAAGATAAGCTGTGGCGATGAGAGCGCGCGCTCATCGCTCATTGCCCAGATCGCAGAAATTCCTCTTTCGCGAACCTCGCTACTCTTCCTTTCTCACTCTAGTCTCTAGTAGACTGATAAAGATACTCTAGGCCGCGTTTCCGTATGCTGTCCACCCGTGCGGGCTGCACCCCAGGCAAAACCTTTATACCTGGAATAGAGTACTGTACAGGTGCTCTGCTCGTTCCGCATTGAGCTCCTTTAAGCACAGACTTATTGCAGATGTTGGTGCATATCAGATACGAGGGGGGATAGATGATTTGAATTTCGATTAAATTCGTGACCTATTTGCAAATCAGTCTGAATGAAACAAGGCAATCATCACTAGAGAGAGGATGCATAGGAAGCTTGAGCGATGGAATTCGAAGTTATCTCGTTCGGCGATGTATTCAGACTCGGTGCAACACATACAAGACCGAGAGATTCAGAAAATGATGATCGGCTTTGCAGGGCAAAGAAAGATTACTGAAATAGGGGGTTCCACGTAGGAGTGAATTGTCTGTCTGTAACTGGGTCGAGATTTCCAGCTTTGACCGGCCCATATCTATTTTACCTGAAATCACAATTTCTGCTGTATGGTGCTCCGCTTGGGTTATAAGAAGGATCGCGCTAATATTTCATTTTATTAAAGCTTGGATTTCCGGTCTGAGCTGCCACATTTATACTAGGAAGTTATGACGCAAATCTATTGACAACCGTCGTCAAAGTCCGAAGCTATTCTCCTACAACACTATCTTTTGAAAGTGCAATGGACACTGGGAATATTTGCTCCCTGATCATATACAGCACACGAACGTTTGAGCTATGCAGCTGAAAATAACAAGTACACATTCGGGCTTTGTTACAGAAGGTCAATGGTATTGAGTGCGCGATTTTAGGTTCAGTGGATTCACTGTCTATTGGATAAACATCGCGGAGCAGTCTGCAAGCAAGTTTTGACATTGGATTGACTAGGGAAGTTTGCTGTACATGTGAAGGAACAGGAACGAGTAACAACAGGCAAAGATGTGGGATATGGTGATTGTTGGACTAGCCACCTCGGGTACCAGTACGATGCAAGGAGATGAAGGAATAGAACTCGTATGAAGTCAGATTAATTCGGCATGGGAGGAATGCAATGTCTGGATACCAAATTCACGTGTACGAGTTGATTCGGCGTATGTATGGAGAATTGAATACCTGTAGAATTTGAAGTGCCAACCGGAGTGAGTTGACATACACAATGCTTTGATGCTTCGCAAAGTCTCTGTTCGAGTACCCTCATGATCATCATGAGGGTTTGACTTGTTCACGTCTGATCCTGCGCAAGTTTCTCTATCAAGGGAGTTGATGTCCTCTTCTCCTCTAGTGCTGTTATCCATAATGCTTCCAGAATTTTGCAGAGCTATATCCGGCTGGTTCCAGGATTAGAGTGAGGCGAAACAGAGATTATCAATGCTCATTCACTGGCATGGCAAATTATATAGAGCGTGTTATGTAATTATGAGTTTTTAAGTTACATTTAAGCGCCGGGGTTGTGTTGATCCATCAATTTTGAACTTTATCAGGGCCCTTATGTATCAAGCCGCTCCATGTTGGTTTCTCTCTCCTTCTTTCCTGGCATTTACTCAGCACATATTCAAACTGAAGAAGATTTTCTTCATTCGCGGGTTCTTTTTCCCTCTGGGATGCTATATGCCAAAGTTCCAGGGTCACACTAGAAATCCACATTCGCTTCAAAATCATAACACAGAACAAAGGCCGGCGGCCATTGATCCATTTTGTACTGTTAGTTCGAGATTGACTTTCCGATTGACATGGAGTAAAAAAGCGGAGAAGGACCGACGGTATCTTACAAGGTATCTCACAATACTCATGTCTATCATCACTGCCTAGAGCTCAAAATCCTTGCAGCATATTTTCTGGTTAGACGCGCCAATGTTTGTGCCGCGACCTCTACATTACGATAACTACCAATATCAGTTTACTTGAGCAGTTTCCGATCCTTGACTCTTCAGCCCGAGCCTCCTCGACCTACTCGTACTCACTTTCAACCTACAACGTTCCTATTGCGTTCCCGCATCGAGTTCGATGTCAGGTTTTCACGGCCAAACTCGTCCTTCGATGGGTTGAACTGTTTTGAGTTTCCCATCTATTTTGGTCCTATCTAGTGATGGGTGGTATATCATCTGGTTCTCTGACATACGTCCTGCATTTCCTTTCGAATCAGTCCCAGACTGTGTATTCTGTCTGTTCGGACACTTTTCACAACGCTTCCTAGTTCTTATTCTTTTGTCTCTTTAAATAACTCCCCGGCTAGGAGATGCCATTACTTCTAGTTCCTTTTGTGGTGTTTCAGGGCATACTTCACAACTTACTTGTCATATTTAGCAGATTGGCCATCGGATCCTGGTTTTCACCGTGACTTGTGAATATATTTTTGGGGGGCATTGAAGATTCGGGACTTCTAAATCACCAATGCCCGCCGCAGGAAAAGTTCAGATCCTAATCAGACTCAACGCTTTAGCAGCGTCACAATTCCATGTTTGCATTCCAGCTTTCATTCCAATTCTGATGCATGACCGGGAAGGAAAGGATTCAGAAAATTGGTATGTTCCTAACAGGTAAGCATCCAATTCCTGCTTTTGTTTTTGAGTTAAGTCGTTGCAGACAAACAGTATGTTGGACGAAGATAAAAGCCAGACGATTCCTTGCTAAATCCTCCAAGCAGACAGCTTTACCAGCTTCTCAAGTCTCAGCATGATACTAAACCCTAAATGTGAGCAAAGCTCATTTTCCCGAGACCATACATCCCATTGACGATGTCTGTGATTTCGTGTAGTTCTTCTTGGAGCGCTCGCCCTCTTTAGCGGGCTGAGCAGTAACATCGATCCAGTCAATGCTCAGACTGGTGTGGACACCATCCCGCCTCTTGATCTTAACAGCGCGCTGTGGATTTGGACTGGGGAACCTCCAAATATACCTGGTATGCGGGCCTTCCGCAAGACACTTCCCCAAGGAAGCTCGAGGGCGGTCTGTGTCACCTTTGGTATTGCTGCGTTAGTGGTTCCCCTTTCTTCCTCTGTTTATTTGATGTAACTTGTAATCATACTCCATCAGCGACGACGCCTACACTGTTTGGGTTAACGGTGTCGAGATTGGTGACAACATCCGGAAGGGAGGTGATCCAGCTGGGTCCGCATTCCGCGAGCTAGACATCTACAGTGTCTCCCTCAGCCATGTCAAAAACGTCATCGCTGTTAACGCAACCAACATCGTCAATGTCGACGGGGTCATCCTCACCGGTGTCGTACAATACGAAGATGGATCACGGATCGCATTTGTCACGGACGCCAGCTGGTTGACCGCAGGGGCTGCTACTCCTCCTGATAAGTTCCAGGAGATTGAATTTGACGACAGCAAATGGGCTCATGCTGCTGTGATTGGTCCAGTTGGTACTCAGCCTTGGGGCGCACTGCACTTTGCAGCTTTCACTGGAAAGGTATGCGGCCAGTCAGACCAACCTCATTCCCCTCACCACCCAAATATCATTTGCCCTGCCCTGCCGCCTTTGCCCGAAGGCCAAGTGAGCCCATATTGGGATCTGCGTCATCAAGTTGATTGCGAAGTTCGGAGGTTGGAGGAGGCGCTGTTTCTCTGCCGACGAGAGAAGCAGAAGCTTATCGATCAACTTGTCATCATCATCAAGGAAATCTCGAGCTTCGGAGGAAGAGATATCTGCCAGTTGGTCAGCTGCGGTGTCGAGACCCACACTCATATCGAGTCCGGCACCGAAGTCCCAATCCCCGAGATTCGAATCCTCTAAGCCAGAGTATGATAAAAAGAGAAAGTTGAGGGTGATACTACGCCGACGTCTAGACAATTGATAGTCGGGTTCCCTTTCTCTTTCGCATCCATTTTTATTACCGCATTCATTTTTGTTATTGGCCGTGTTCGCTCATTATTATTCAATAACTTCAACAATCGTTGCCCAACTTTATAACCTTTCCTGTACATATATATCAATAAGTGAGGGATTATTATCCTCCCAATCTCAATATTGTACTTAAAAAATCGAGTTTTTCAATACGACTGAAAACGTCACCGCGGAGTAGACAACTTCAGCGGCCCGGACTTTTCTAACTTTCGTTCCAAGGACCATGAGATGTGTTTTTTTTCTATTCCATGCCTTGCGTCCATCGTCACCAGTCTTTCTCGTAAGCTTCAAGATTCAACTTCGACGCGACTCTCTGATGTCAAGTTTCCACAGAAGGCCCAACCCATTTTAATCTCGTCTCTCCATCTTCCTACAGGCCGTCCTTCTTCGTGCATGACCTCGGTCATCTGGTATCTGGCCTTGTACGCTACGCTATGATACAAGCAATGAGGACATGAATAGAATGCAGCAAGCTTATAAGGCCCCAATCGATGTATATCTCATCTCCGCACTAGATATCTCCTGCCATTATGCTCAAAGTATTCGCTCAATCCGCGATCTCAATTGTTTTATCGCTACTAGCTCTGTCTCAGCTCACGCAAGGACGGGATAGTTCCTCCTTTATTGGAAAACCTAACATATGCGTCGTTACCCCTGCACCCAACGGAACTGACTCTGCACCAGCTATCGTTGATGCGTTCGAACGCTGCGGACGTAACTCGTTCAAATCGCGAGGAAAAGTCATTTTCACGAATACCACCTATACCGTCTCATCGGTAATGAACACCACCAATCTCTCCAACGTCGATATCGATCTCCAAGGAACTCTGTCCTGGAACAATTCTGATCTCTCATACTGGTTGAGCAACTCGCTACCCGTTGGGTATCAAAACATGAGTAGTGCGTGGCTCTTTGGTGGTAAAGATATCAGATGGGACGGACACGGTCATGGAACATTGAATGGTAACGGGCAAGTGTGGTATGATTTCAACAATGGGACGAGCAATTATCCAGGACGTCCTCATCAAATCACTATTACCGGAACGGAAGACAGTGTGTTTGAAGGAATTCGGTTCATACAGAGCCAGATGTGGTAAGAATTGTCTTCGTCGTATGCTACAGGTTCGTTATTGTGAACCCTTGCCTCATTGCATATAGGACTATGACGGTGATTCATTCAGAGAATGTTCTCCTCGAGAACATTTACGTCAATAACACTGATACTGAACATGGTCCCGGATTCAACTACTCTCTCATTGTCAATGTGAGCTTGCTCTGCGATTGATTCTTCGCACCTTACTCATAACCTCTTCACTCGCAGACGGACGGTGCAGACACGGTTTATGCCAACAACATCACTTTCCGCGGATGGACGGTCGAAAATGGCGACGACTCGATTGCTATGAAAGCAAACAGCACCAACATCCTGATAGAGAATTGCAATTTCTACACAGGACTTGGGGTCGCTATTGGTAGCATCGGTCAATATGGTAAGGGCTCTAATTCTTCACTCGTCGGATCTACTGCTGACTTGCTCGCCCTTCAGAGGGTGCCTTCGAGACAATTCAAAACGTCACCGCCCGCAATATATCCATCACCAACATGCCATTTGGCGCATACGTCAAGACCTGGACCGGTATCTCCACTGGCTCTCCACCCAATGGCGGAGGCGGAGGCCTAGGCTTTGCCTCCAACATCACCTTCACCGATTTCACCCTGCACAACGCCACCGGAATATTCCTCATCACCCAATGCACGTCGTACAACGGCGTCACAGGGATGTGCGACACATCCAAGTTTAACTTGCGAGATATCAAGTTGAAAAGATGGAGAGGGACTGCAAGTAGTTCTGTGGTGGGGAGTATGCAGTGTAGTGCGGCGAGTCCGTGTACGGGGATTGAGATTGAGGATGTGGAGAATGGGATTGTGGACCCGGTGAATGGGACCAGGCCGGTGAATTATTTGTGTGATAGTGTGATGGATCCTGTGGGGTTCAACTGCACAGGTCCGCCGTGGTTGGAAAGTAACAGGCGCTGAATGGGATATTCAGACACAATGAACACATATTTTTTATGAGAATGTTTTTTTTTTCTTTTTTCTTTTTTTTTCTCAGGCAGTACACAAGGTAGTATTGAATATGATTGCCCCGTATGAATGAAATGTCCCTATAACACACAACAGAACGGAGCTTGCCAAAGCAGGGCTCGCAGCGCAAAGGTGCTCAATTATAAGCTACCAGACTGTAACATCGTGGTGCCGATGAATGTAGTATCCTGTAGAAAAAGAAAAAGAAAAAAGTGAGAAAAACCATCTATCCTGCCTTCTACCTCTCATCCTCAACCCAGTCATCCTTCTTGTCTGGGGGGAGCACTCCAAAGATGTGGTGAAAACACTGTGTATCATTGATGTAGTGGAATAAGGCTTCGAAAGAGGATTTGTCATCCAAGAGCCCCTCCAAGTTCATTGCCTTCCGCCCCACCTCAGCCCGCAACCTCTATAGACCTCGCACCCTGGTGCACTGGGAACTTGTAATAGATAGTGTTCAGTTGTTTGCAGTAAGAACACAAAGGTGAAATGAAGTATGAATAAGGAGGGACGTGAAGCAGCATATCACATGGATATAACACTTGTTGACACCTATCCTCACTATTCTACAAGGTTTTTAGTGGGTCCTATGTCTTATGCTATAAGTAATACCTGTAAGCCACTGGCACAATCAGCCAAATTATTGAGACTTGTTCCTTTCGCTACAAATTCCAATACTTGTGATGTAAGAAATACGTTGAGTACTCAGACGAACACGCAAACGGCGGAAACGACTGAGGGGGCGAGTATCGAGTGGTAGACTATAAGTAACTACGAGGCGGTACTAGAAGTCCTTGAAACAAGTTTAAAAATAGAGAGGCGGCCACGGAAGTATATAAGTATTGGTCGTAGATAAACAAATAAGGAAGCTATAGTCCGATGAGGACATATTGAGACATAGAGAGGAAGAGGCGGAGAGTAGATGTTCACAACGTCTTCGCGACACTCCCCCTGAAGATCTACTCTCCAAGTCCGAGTCCATTGGTGATAGTCGATACGGCTAACCGAGGGAGAGATTTGGTCAGGATGTCCGCCAAGTTTTGGGAGGACGGAACGTATGGATATTTGAGTTCACCCTCACGCACCATATCGCGGATCCACGCCCAGTTCGTGTCGAAGTGTTTGGTGCGAGCGTGGTGAGTAGTGGTCTGAGTGAGAGATATGGCGCTCTGGTTGTCGACTCGTATTTCGGGGACTCCCTTGATTTGGCGGTTTACTTCGCGAAGGAAATTCGACATCCAAACGGCTTGCTTTCCGGCATGTACCATGGAGAGGTATTCTGCTTCGGTGGTAGATAGGGCAACGACACTTTGTTTCTTCGAGCTCCAAGACACGGCCGCTCCTCCAACAAGAAAGACATATCCCATAGTGGATTTTCGGGTGGCATCTCCATGTTCATCTCGAACGTCTGCATGAGACGCGTCAGCATACCCTATTAACTCCATCCCGATATTCTCTTCTCCAAGGTTCTTCTTTGAGCGATAGGTCAATTTGTATTTGTGAGTTGCTTTCAGGTATGCTAGGAGATGAATCGCAGAAGACCAATGAATTGGACGCGGGTCAGATGAGAATCTCTGAAGAAGAGAAACTGAGTAGGCGATGTCAGGTCTAGTCCCTTGGGATATATGGTTTAGACACCCCAATAGCCCCATGTAGTCTTTGTCAACCATGAACATCTGGTCATCAGAAGATATAGGTTTAGGTTGGCTATCATGCAGATCGATCCCGGGAGAAAGAGGGGTGTACTTCGGGGCGCAGTTGGACATCCCAAATCGGTCAAGAGTGTTGGTGATTAGCGAGTGTTGGTGGATTGCGATATCTCCATCCTCCAGGTATTCGAGTCCGACCCCAATACAGGTATCTGGTTTGCCATCCCTTCGGAACTCAAACTTGTCTCCCAACTGTTTCTGAACGGTTTCTCCATCTTCTAAAGTCGATGAAGCACCCATGACGTCGTCAGTGTAGGTAGTGGTGATTGTCTCCCCTTCCTTTGTGGCTCGATAGCGAACGCATGGGTCGGCTGAGATGGATTTGTGTCCAAGATCGCGATAAGTCTTGTCTAAGAGGCGGTACCAGTTGTGACCTGCATCCTTGGTGCCGTAGAGGTTGATCTCTTGCCGCAAGACCGTCTCCCTTCCATCTCTGAGGCCGTAGTGTTTCTGATACCCGTCAGGAATTCTGAGATAGTTTGTTGTTTGGGGTTTGGCATTGAGGTACGCAGCTGCGAAATCCCCAGCCCACAACTCGAGACCATAGTAAGCGGCGAGGGCAATAACCAATCTAACTGACTCATATCGTGCAGTGAGGGAGAAGGAGTCAAAGTAGTGAATGCCCTTCTTCTGCGTGTGACCTTGAGCGACCAATCGAACCCTCCTTTTTACGACCTTCCCTTCTTGGTTTTCAACGATATCGAAAACAAGCCTCGTGCCAATAAGCTTCATCCAGTCCTCCCGAGGAACTGGAGTGAATGCATTTTTCTCGTCAAGTCGACTGATTTCTTTATTGAGGGCCGGTCCCCATAGGTCGAGCCTCGAAGCAGCTTCAGCATGAGAGATTGGAACCCATTTATTGTCAGGTTCAGGAGCTAGAGGTTCATTTTGGGCGATGAGAGCTTGGGCTTCTCGGTCTTCCTCATCGAATTCTGGTAGGATAGGAGTTTCCCAATCTCCGGCCCAACTCTCTCCTTGGTTACGCGCTTGATCTTCGTCTTCCTGATAGGCGTTTGACTCGAGCATGGCTTTGGACAAGTTGCGGATCCTGGTTGATTTCCGAGTTGGCTCTGTTGGAAGAATTCGGCGCTGTCGACGTGGAGCAGGAGGAGGGTTAACGGGTTGATTTTGGACATCACTTGGAGGTTCGACAGATTGGTCTTCGATTCGGTCCATCCCGTCGTCCATGTTGGTTATCTGATTTTGGTCGTGATTATCATATGTGGACTTTGAGTCTGGAGTTTCTAAGAATTGTAGGTCATGGTCGTCCTCTTCTGTCTCCCCCTCAGACAAAGAAGTCCAATGACCTGGACCCTCTTCGAAGACTATGTCCCTTGATCTGACTACCTCATTGTCTCCCATCACCTTGCAACGCCAAATCCCTGGGCCTTCGTAGCCAATGAACTGGCATTTGATTGACCGATTATCCATCTTCCCAATTCCTGTCTCTACCGCAATTTTAACATAGCAGACGCAACCCCAGACTCTCAGATAGCTTACGTCCTGCTTGAGCTTTGTCCAAGATTCTTCAGGAACCTTCCCAGGTTGACGGCTGGATGGTAGAAGATTCCCTACATAGGTGGCAGTTGCGAATGCTTCTGCCCACCATTTTGCTCCAAGACCAGCATCATGTATCATGGCGCGAGACGCTTCAGTCAGGACTCCAATCGCTCTTTCAGCTACGCCGTTGGAGGCCGACGAATATGCAGCAGTGAACTCATGAATAATTCCATTCGTTCGAAACCAGGTGGCCCATAGTATGGATCGAAATTCGGGGGCATTATCGGTACGGACCCTCATGAGTTTATACCCAGTTTGTCGTTCGGCTTTGATTCTGAAGTCATTGAGATGTCCTATCGTGGTGTCGGCAGTTCTATTAGAGGAGAAGTAGGAAGTTTTGCGAGCAGTTCCACCATCAACAATCACCATAGCGTAGGTGCTTCCACCAACAGATGGCACTCGAGTTGGTCCGAAGATGTCAACATATACACGTTCAAGAGGGTTGGTTTCTCCTCCAGGGTTACCATCAAAAGGACGTCGTTTTTGATTGGCTAGGATGCAGTCTTCACACCGCAAGGGGTTGTCTTTTGTGACCTCCATGCCATCCACCAGTGTCGCAACTTGATGAACGCGTGTATGACCAGCATGGCAAAATCGACGGTGCCATAGACTGGTATCTCCTGGGGAAACAAGGGATCGGGCAGAAAGAGCTACTGGGTGAGTCCCAGTAAATGATCCTTCGATGAGGTATAGCCCATTACTCAGTTTGCCTGTAAATACTTCAACCCCACTTGGTTCGCAAAACACAATCCTCCCCAACCCAACCTTCATTGTCCAACCTAGCGAATCGAGAACTCCGATAGAGATAAGGTTGGATGCAATACTAGGTGCGTGTAGTGCATTTTTGAAAGTGAGGATGTGGGCAGTGTGATTATGTACAATCCGTACGTCGACATCACCTTGGCCTACTATCTCAAAGTTGACTCCTTGTTTAGATGAATTACCCACAGTCCCAGTCTTCTTTACATAGTTCCTGAAGACTGCTTGATCATTGAAGAAATGAGACGTCGCGCCCGAATCCGCAAAGGTACGACACGCTCCTGCAGGGGTATTCGGGTGGACTAAGTTGGCAACTGCGATAGCAGACAAGGCATATACATTCCCGGTCGTAACAGGTCCATCTTGGTTGATGAATGAACCAGCAATATTAGCCGAAGGATTAACTATAGGTGCGTCGCGCTTCCCTTTCCACCATTTAGGGTACTGACCCTGTTTTCCCCCTCCCAGCTTCCAGCAGTTCTCGATCATATGACCCTTCCCTTTGCAATTGGGATTGATACATACGAGATCAGGGTTTGCCGGTCCTCTAGGGGAACTATTCCCCTGAACAGCGATCAAAGCAGCTTTCAGCTGGTTGATGTCTGCTTGAAGAGCAGATACTCTATCCCCAGGTTGGATAGTCACTCCGCTCGTCGTGTTGCTTCCTCCCATATGGAGGTAGTATTCCTCGAGTCGTGTTACGATTACAGTGAAACTTTTTTCGCCCATCAGATTCCCGGTAGCTACTAGCCAAGTAGGGGTTCTAGGGAATGAGTCCAAGAAGATGGTGCTGAATTGACTTTGCGATATTTCGGC
>MU790992.1:0-14087 GCA_027886635.1 Lentinula boryana | reverse complement strand
CCGAGGCAGCGAAGAAAGCAGCCGAGATGGCTAAGAAAGAAGAAGAAAAACGGAAAGTCGAAGAGGAATCGAGGTTGGCCGAAGCTGCGAAGAGGGAGGCAGAGGAAAACCGGAAGAAGATTGAGATGGAGAGACGAATGGAAACGGCGGCGCTCGTTCGAGCACAGATCGAGAGGAAGGAAAAGAAGGAACTGATCCATTTGGTGAGCATCCGATATGCTATCGATTTCTAACTTTCTCATTCCGATTATAGCCGGTCAGCGAAGCTTCAACGGTAGTGGTTGGCAAGAAAAGGAAGAGGATTGCAATGGTGGTGAGTAGTCCTTCTCATTCCTCGCAATCATGGCAGATTTCGACTTGAGGCTGATTCTTCGGACTTCGCGAACGGTGGAATCCTTTCCCAATTCGTCGACGGTAAATGGTGGCCAGTTGCATTTCGATCTCGTTCGCTCAATGAAGTTGAGCGGAATTATGAGATTTACGACAAAGAATTGCTGGCTATAATGGACTCTCTAGATGACTGGCGACAATATCTGCTCGGCGCCGAAGATCAGATTGAAATATTTACGGATCATGCGAACCTCCAATATTTCAAGAAACCCCAGAAGCTTAACAGACGCCAAGCCAGATGGGTTCTTGAACTCGCTGAATACGATTTCAATCTCATTCACAAACCCGGGAAGTCAATGGCCAAAGCGGATATACTGTCAAGGATGACAGGTCTTGAGACAGGGGTAAAGGACAACGAAAACATCGTCCTTCTAAAACCGGAATTTTTCATTCATGCTCTCGATATAACTGCTCCAGAAGATCTATTCCTGTCGGAAATCAGAAAAGCTCGAGGCCTTATCGATAGATTCGTAAAAGAAAATCTCGACGCTAAGAACCCTGATTGGAAGGAAACGGACAACGTTATTGAATGGAAAGGACGTGTCTATGTACCAAAGAATAGTACCCTTCGCTCCAAGATCATCACTCAGTACCACGATTCACCACTTGCAGGACACCCTGGACAATACAAGACGGCGGAGCTCATTACCCGAGATTACTGGTGGCCAGGAATTACGAGAGATGCCGGGAAGTACGTTGAAGGATGCGAGAAGTGTCAGGCTACGAAGGCTCATCGCACCAGACCTGTCGGCCACCTACATCCACACACCGTTCCCGTTGAACCTTGGCAGGTAATCGGCACTGATATGATCGGAGAACTTCCTGAATCCGGGGGATACAATGCAATCGCGATCTTCATCGACCACTTCACGAAGCGACTACGACTGGTACCAACGCATACCACAGTTACCTCAGAAGGGATGGCGAAAATCTACTGTGACCACATCTTTGCGATCCATGGACTTCCACGAAAGATAGTTCATGATCGAGGCCCACAGTATCATTCACGGTTCATGAAGGAGCTTTATCGGTTATTAGGCATTGAGGCGAACTTTACTACAGCGTACCATCCACAGACGAACGGCCAATCTGAACGAACAAACCAAGAGATCGAACAATATCTCCGTTTGTTTATTAATTATCAACAGAACAACTGGCACGAATGGTTACCGCTGGCTGAGTTCAACTATAACGATAAAGTACACTCGGCGACAAAGGTCTCTCCCTTCTTTGCGGACAATGGTAGACACCCATACAAAGGCACGGCGACTCAAATGACTTCGGACAACCCCACGGCACAGGCCTTCGCAGATGGAATGAAGAAGATTCGAAGAGAAGTAGGATCAGCGTTAGAGAAGGCCAAAGAAGATATGAAGAAGAAGTACGATGGAAAGAGAAGAAGAGGCATAGAGTATAAGGTTGGCGACAAGGTGTGGTTAGAGGGAACCAACCTGTCGGTAGATCGCCCAATGAAGAAATTAGGCGATAAGAGATACGGACCATTCGTGGTTCAACAGAAAGTAGGACAGAGCTCCTACAAGTTAGAAATCCCCCGCACATGGAAACATGTGCACAACGTCTTTAACGAAGTTCTTCTCACCCCTTACAAAGAACCTCGTTTCCCCACCCAACCTCAAAATACCTGTCCGCCACCTATAGTAGTAGGAGGAGAAGAAGAGTTTGAAGCGGAAGAAATTCTCGACTCCAAGAAAGTTGGTCGAGGAATCAAGTATAAGGTCCAGTGGAAGGGATACGGTTCCCATGAACAGACTTGGGAACCACGGTCGAACCTTACGAATGTTGACCAATTACTTAAGGAGTTTCACGAAAAGAATCCGACAAAGCCGCGCCCAACCACTCTTCGTCGAATTGAAATTCCAATTTCTCTGTTCCCGACAGAATTATTTCGACCGATACCTTCTCCCAACACAGATGCAGTATCCCCTTCCCTTCCTTCAGAAAATTTTCTTCTACGACAAGCACATCGTGGAACTCGTGCCCTAAGGAGAGGGTGATGTTACGAATTGACTCTTTTTCCTTTTATTATTTCTCTTTTAGTACTTTAGACGCCCATTCCCTTTTAGGTATATTGACGCTGTAGGCGCTTGTACGCGCGTCTGTATTATTCTTTTATCTTTTCTTTTACATTTGTTTATGTACACGTGATAGCCTTGCCGCTCTCGCGTTATTGTAATTACTATAGATCGTCAACGCGATCCTCTCGTGTCTGTCAGACTATTGACAGATCGTCGCCGTTTACCTTCAGTAACCGCACGCTCTTTATATTGCCTTATTGTTTTGTCGTTGTATATGGACAGCTATACTTATGGATACGGGCTACTCTTATTGTAGAGCCTCACGGCTACGACGCGAGATAGTTCTCATGGATTCATCTTAGGATATGTATATAAGATAGCATACCTTGTAGAGTAGTCTCTATCTCTGATCTCATCTATTCTCCTCGGTAGCTAGACAAGTATTAAGAGGTCTCTATCCTCACCGCTATACATCCTCATTTGATCTTTCATCGTTGTGTGACGCCTGGCATCCTGTGAGCTAGCGAGTCGCTGACACGATGCCGCCCAAGAACATTAAAAAGAAGCTGGGATCCGCGATCGAAACCCAAAAGGTTGATCAGAACCTAACACTAGGTTCAACCAGTAACATCGACTCGGGCGATCTACCATCACCAAGCACGATGAGTATCTCGGACCAATCGACCCGAGATAACTATGCCAGCAAATCAGCTGACGTAGAAAAGGTGGTTGTAAGACAACCACCACTACGACCTGGTTCTCCTACGGAACCAGGTCAGATTCGAGAGAACTCATTCGACGAGAATGAGTACTCTCCTAGTTCTAATGGAATTACAGTTCGTAGTTCCCCCATGGCTAAATACGCCGCTCGTAGGTCAGAAAAGTCCAAGGCACTAGACGCTGGACCAACCATTGTCCGCAACAATAATGATGAAGAAAGTAACCCTCCTTGTGAAGGAGGGATTTCGATTTCATTGAATACAAACCAAACGTTGGATAGACGTACACAAGCATTAATTCGCTTGATAGAGTCTCAAGAAAATGAGGCCCAAGAGATACTAGACCGTTCTCTTAGAGAAGTGCGATCTCAACAGATCGAATATCTCAATAAGAGATTCCAGGCCATTCGAGATTGGGTTGAAGACAACCCTAACTCAGATGAACCAATACAGGTGCAAGACACCCCGGTCGAACATGGTGAGCAAAAGGAGATCACCATCGAGGAAAACAGTGAAGGTCCTATTGATGAAGTTGGGGAGAACCCAAGTGCATCACCTATTGAGAAGGAGGACCTCAATATCAATACGAGTGCTAAACCGAGCACTTGTCACGTCTATCCAAATGGAAAGACGTTTAACGAAATGTTGAACGACCCTAGGTTCGTCAATATTCCAGGAAGTACCCATAACATCGGGGACAGATTGGAATGGGCCAACAGAGTAGTCGGCCAAATGATGAGAGCCCATTCAATGAGAGATGGGCACAACTCGATCGTATGGCACGACCAAGGAATCAAATTTGATTCAAAGGGTAACCCTCATAATCGAGAGATACCCGTAGGTCGGGGGGACAACACAACAACAACTGATACAACAGGAACGCGGGAGCTATGAAGTTCCTCCGACCAGAACAGCACAGGGAATGCTAGTAGCCTCTGGAGATCACTATCCTAGTGATAGCAGCAGTAGTGAATCCTCGAATGATTCATTTGATGGATACCATCCCCCAGACAAAGGACGGAGGAGCCGTACACCTTGGCTCGAGTCAGAGTCCAGCGGATCTGACAACCAATTCACTGAGGACAGGGAATTGAATTACCTGTCCACCTCACGTAAACGCAAGGATAAAAAGCGCAACAAGCTTGTGCACTACTAGATGCATTAGCAAATAAAGGCCACGAAGAATACAATCGTTGCCTACAATCCCATCTTATTACTGGGATAAGACGACAACTGGACGTCGTACTTCCTGCACTGGAAGGTATAAAGAATGTGAAGGTAAAACAACCAGACACTTGGTCTGGAGAAGGGAATATCGACATGTTCGAGATGTGGGTCAATTCTGTACTTAACTGGATGGTAGTGAACCGCGTCACTGGACCAAAAGGCAATGACATGCAAGTCCTGTGTGTTATATTCATGCAATATTGGTTCCGCAATATACGCGTTAGTCATTGCTATCACTTCGCTAAGTACTCACTTCGCACTCTTACACTCCGCTCCCTTCGCTGACTTCGCGTCGCACTACTGATATGTTCGCTTGTTCATTTGTTCACTTGCTCATTATGTTTCTATCCTTTGTTTCGTTTCTCTTATTGTCTTTTACATCCCCTTTTATCCTATTGCCTTTTTCATTCCTATTGTCATTTCTTATCTACACATCTGACATACGAGATAGCGAATTAGTATAAATAGGTAGCATCAAGTATGGTAGACTTTAGTTTTGAAATCGACTTAGATTGACTCCGAACGCTCCCTTCTAAAGGTCAACTACTATCCTTTTATTCGCTTTGCCAACAAGCTTCGCTTGTTTCTTCGTCGGACTGCGCGGTGTATAGAGGTGTTGCTAATAGCTTCGCCGAAGTCCAATCTCGCTCGGAGGTTGTCAGGTCGCTTCGGGATTTGTTTGATCAATATCTCGCCCGAAGGTCTTGCACGATCTTAACACTGTGCCTCGAGGGTATGCTAGAGGGCGAGGCCAAACAGTGGTATCATGACCACGTCACCGGCCCTCATTGCGCACACAATTATTGGCGCACTGAAGAGGTCCTGATAGGACTCTTCAAACGTTTCACCCAAAGCGAAGTTTACTCTTACACCGAAACGTGCTGGCGAAATACTAAATATGACGCCAAACAAGGAGTACGAGAGTACTTTGCGAAACTCAACCGTTTCACATTGCGTTTATTACATTTGCCTAGTCGAGATGTATTCTGTACTCGATTAATTGGGGGATTACCACTACATCTCATCAATTATCTCAGAGATGAACATGTTATCCCTGAGGTAGCCTCCGTGAAGGCAATTGTCAATTGCATTCGACGGAAGGAAGAATCGGACACCATGGCAGCAAACACTAAATTGCTACATGGACAGTCTACCAGCAGTAAATCTGCCCCGATCGACAAGTCGGTAGATTCTGCCAAGTCGAACCCTCAAAGATTTCGACTAATTAAAGTATCACCGCAGACCAATCGTCCGACGTCAACGTGGACGAAACCAAACGTGGTCAATGGAGGGTACCCCGCGCGACATGCTGCCATGTCAACGCCCAACGATGCCCATAAGACAGGTATCAAGGGCAGTAACGTTCCAGTTAAGGAACGCAAAAATACCCCCAAACTATGTTGGGGATGTGGACAAGTGGGTCATTTTCATAATGACCCCACATGCGAACGGTATGGGAAAGAACGACTGTTCGCTATAGGTATCGAAACATTCGATACCAATCAGACTGAAAATGTCGAATCTGAAGACGCTCAGATTGTAGATGTTGCATCTCTTGATGCATTGCCAGACAACGACACGGAACTGGTCCCCGACTCAGATGGGGAATACGTACTGGAGCAGTACGAAGACTATATGGGCGCAATGTATCAATCTGAGGACAACGATACCCAGAGGGTTTGCAGCCAACGTATGTCTGGCATGTACGATCCCATGGATCGGGAACACCACCAGTATGTTGGAAGGGATACTGATGCCCGAATCGTGTCCGTAGAAGGACACAACATGATCCAGGAGGACTTGGAGGTATTGGAGGATGGTGAATGAACGCCATCAGTCGAAAATATTGACAATACTGCGGCTAGACTGCAGGCGATAGGTAGCAATCGAGGTCATCCAGCCGCCATTGCTAAAATCGCACTACGTCGATCGTCGACAAAAATTGACCGCCCGATCAGAGGCGGTCCTGAAGAACGTCGTATGATGTCCTGCCTATTGAGAATAGGGGACAATACAGCACTAGTGATGTTTGACTCGGGGAGCTCACTAGAAGCCCTCACACCTATGTTTACTCAAGTGGCGAAACACAAGGTGTACGAGCTAAAACACCAACATAGCCTCCAGTTGGGGACTGTAGGGAGTCGCGCCAAGTTTAACTATGGCACGTACGCCGAAGTCATGGTTGGTGATACCACATATCCCACATATTGGGACATAGTGAACCTTGATAGGTACGACGCCGTAATCGGAACATACTGGATGAGGAAACACAAAGTTGTTCTCGATTTCAAGAACAACATCATTAATGTTAATGGGCACAAAATTAGTGCCATGATGTCTGCTGAAGACGCGGCGGAATTTCAGTGCAGAGTGGCCATGAGGTACTCTGAGCGTAATGAAATGGTGAAAAGGAAGGACAACCCATCACCAAGGGAGTCAACTATGTGACTCCGAGCTCTCCGAGAACAGAACGAGAAGGCTGACAGAGAGAAATGCCCCTGGGCCTCTACGGTAGTCGAGGAGGTAGTGGACCCCTCTGATATTAGAGAGGAATTAGCCCGTATCAAACGAGCACTACCACACGATTCTCCGGTGGTAATTTGTCTGGCTGAACCAGACGAAGGGATCAATATCCATCCCGACCTCCTAGACGACTGCATAGAGTATGTCCAGGAATTCTCCAGACGATTTGATACTCCCTCTGGGTCGTATCAATTGGGGGAGGGGTTGCCAAGCCGCAATGTTGCCACGCACGAAGTAGAGTCACCCAACGGTGATTATACTTCATCATCAGAAGAGGAATATGAAATCACAGAAGAGGTTCGGAGGCTGAACCCAATGAATAAACTATGTATTATACATAGTCACCGAATACGAGGTCAAATACCGACCTCGATGAACCGTAAAGGGCTTCGAAAGAAAAGCCATTCTGGAGAACTATCCAGACGACGACGCAGGTTTCGAGCCAGAAATGCTGATCTGACATATATTCCATTTGAGGATATCGAAATGGAACCCAATCAGGAGGCCATGAAGGCCATGACTGATAAAACTCCAACATACTCGGAGAAGGACATCCCTCAACTTCGAGCTGGATGGATTGAGCGTAATCAAGATATGCTACAGGGAGTACCTGAAACATTGCCTCCCCTTTGGGATATCAATCATAAGATACCACTTATAGACGAAAATAAGAGGTATAGCTATTACATGCCATGATACCCAGATAGCCTGAAGATAGATTTATCCGAAAAGCTCGAGAGATACACTCGAGCTCAATGGTGGATACATACCACCACCCCACAAGCAGCTCCTATGCTGTGTATTCCCAAGAAAAATGGGAAATTGCGCACCATCATCGACTATTGACAGAGGAACGATAACACGGTCAAGGACGTCACCCCCTTCCCGGACCAAGACCACATTCAGACAGATGTGGCTAGACACAAATATCGATCTAAAATCGATATGTCAGATGCGTATGAACAGATACGCAATGAGGTACTAGATGTACCAAAGATGGCTTTCGCCACCATATTTGGCACGTATGTGAGCCAAGTCATGATGTAAGGGGACTGTAACGCCCCCGCCACATTCCAACATATTATGACCTGCACATTTCACGACCTGATAGGCTGGTGCGTACACGTCTATCTAGACGACATTTTCATCTTCAGTGATACCATCGAGGATCATGAAAAGCACTTAGGACAAGTGTTTGAACAACTGCGTAAGCAAAAGTTCTACTTGAAAGCAGACAAATGCAAATTATACGCAGTAACCCTCAACTGCTTAGGACATCTAATTGATGACCACGGAGTCCATGCAGATATGGACAAAATGGCAAAAATCCGAGAGTGGAGAATGCCGCGGAACTTCAACGATGTTCAGAAGTTCCTGGGACTGGTGCAATACCTGGCCAGCTTCATGCCAATGGTCGCCATATACACCAGCCCACTGTCATTGATGTGCAGGAACAATGTTCCGTTCATCTGGTTGCCATTTCATGCAATGTGCTTCCAGCACATAAAACAAATGGCTACATCTGACAAAATGCCCGTATTAAAGCCAATCGACCCCCGCACCGGGGTACACATTTGGGTCATTTGTGATGCCTCGGTATGCGGTATAGGAGCATACTATGGACAAGGACCTACTTGGCAGGAATGTCAGCCAGCAGGGCTCATGTCCAAAAAGTTCACTGCAGCACAGATGAACTACAGGGTATTTGAGCAAGAAACGCTAGCCATATCAGAAGCACTGCTCAAATGGTCGGATAAATTAATGGGATATCACATCCACATAGTAACTGACCATGAAGCATTGACATTTTTCAAGACTCAATGCCACTTGAGCAGTAGGCAAACGTGATGGATGGAATACCTATCGCGTTACGACTTTGATATACGGTATATCAAAGGATCTACTAACAAGATTGCGGACGCGTTGTCAAGATACTACGAGTCGGATCTCCCTGACGAGGTCCACCAGGACCATGAGTACGTCAATGCCGATGTACAACTGGACCGGGAAATGGATGATCTCCTGGCCCAAAGAGTAGATGAAGTCAAAAACAACCATCTGACTGCATTGCGAGAAATGGAGGAACCTCGTGACATTGAGGCAATGGAACTCAACGATAATGCAGAAAATTCCCATGATAAAATCATTGAGGAAACAGGGGAATTCAACCCTACAGTACTCGAATCTAGACTAAGGGGCAAAGCTCCTAGACCTAGTCATTTAGAGCAGTTGCAATTTGAATTGGAGATTCGAACACTATCTGAGAGTGACGCCATGCTCCAGAAAATAATAGAGCACCCCAACGATCACAAAGGATTTAAAGTGATCAACGGGATAGTCTATGCATCCAATAGAATTGGAGAGGATGTGGTATGCATCCCCGATGGGAAAGGAGGGTCAGGCAAGACCCTTCGAGGTTTAATACTCAAACAGGCCCATGAAGTAGTAGGCCACTTTGGGGAGCAGCGCACTTCCAACTATGTCAGAAGATGGTACTGGTGGCCCCGCATTATAGCGGACACAGAAACATTTTGCAAATCTTGCGAAACGTGCCAGGTGTCCAAATGGCCCAATCTGCGACCCGCCGGTAAACTTCACAGTTTACCTGTACCCATGCGACCTTGGGAATCCATTGGAATGGATTTCGTAGGGCCATTCCCTGAAGTCGATGGGTATAACTATCTATGGGTGGTAATATGCCGCTTGACATCAAGGACCCACCTCATAGCCATCAACACAGCAACTACGGCAGTGAAGCTGGCCGAACTCTTCCTCAAGGAAGTGGTTTGATTACATGGACTGCCTAAGTCCATAGTCTCCGACAGAGACACTAAATTCATCTCGTGGTGGTGGCGAGAAGTACATAGACTATTAGGTGCGAAACTACTGATGTCCACCTCATACCACCCGCAGACGGATGGAGTGACGGAACGGGCTAACCGTTCAGTAACCCAGGTGTTGAGGGCTTGGGTAAAACCAGATCAGAGGGATTGGCTGCAACGAATCCCTATGACTGAATTTGCTCTCAATGCGAGCATCAACGAATCATCTGGATTCGCACCGTTCGAGTTGGATGGAGGGTATATGCCATCCATGATTCAGGAACTGCCAGCAGAGATAGCAGTAGCCCCTGGTGTTCGACACTTTGCGGAACAAGCGCTATTACACCTAGCAGAAGCGCACGACGCTATTATAGGGTCTCGAGTATTTCAGACTCATTGGTCGAATCAGCGACGACGGGATGAACCAGATATTAAGGTCAATGACCTAGTGTATCTGTCCACATCCAATCTCAACCTACCCAAGGGTAGAGCGAGAAAGTTGACACCCAAATTTGTTGGGCCTTACCCTGTCACTGATGTGATTGAGGGAAAATTGGTGTACCAGCTGGGGCTACCCACCGAGCTCAGTAAACGAGGAATCCATAACAGATTCCATGTATCACTGCTGCATCCCCATGTTGCCAACGACGACGTAATGTTCCCTGATTGCGCGAAGGCGGAGCCCTATGATTTTGGTGAACCAGTCGAGGTGGAATGGCTGGTTGATGACATCGTGGGTCACCAATGGCAGGGCCAGAAACTATTTTTCCATGTATTATGGAATTTGGGAGACATTACTGTCAAACCCTATAGCACCTGTAGGACACTACAAGCGCTCGACAGGTACCTAGCGCTGAAAGATGTCTCCAATTGGAGATTATTGCCGCGCAACTGATCAGAAATGACTGATCTCGTGATCGCGTTTGCCGGGATGGCCGGAGTTACAAAAAATTTCGTGGGAACACGGACGTTGAACATTTTCGACGCACTAAGTTGTTCTTCCAAGTACAACCATGTCGCAGATCACAAACAGCACAAATGATCCTTCAGGGTCCAATGCTATACAGTTTGGCGAATTCAATGATTCATCAAACACTCAAAACGCTCCAATTGGAGCAGACTCGACAGCTGGGATGCCAGCTTTTAATAACGTATCTGGTCCTGGGTTTCCAGGACCATTTGGGGGTGGATCCCATCTGCCCCCAGCCCACAATCAAAACACTCCGTTTGGGTGACTTCGAACACTGGAGCCCCAGCGTTTCCGACAATGTCTGGTCCTGGATTCACAGGACCATCTGGGGGAGGGTCCCATTCGGGATTCTTCCACAACAACAACCCCCAATTCGGAACCACTCCGAATTTCAGTTTGCCATTCAATGGTTTGAACAACTATGCTGCTCCGGGTACGAACTACCCATTTAATCAGCAAATGCAAACCACTAATCCTGCGTTTGCCAATTATGGGTACACTATGCCCATGATGAGTATGCAAGGGATGCACTCATCAACAGCCCCGACGACACCTCTAAGGGTTACTGTCGGGAACCTGATCACCCATGCCGACAACTGCCCCATGTGCATGGGATATGTTGCTCACCTGATAACGGCGAGCGACTTCAACGAAATCATCTTGGAACGAGATGGACTTATTCAGGGAGCAACGGTCTCCCATAACAATTCTCAAGGCCATGAATTGGTAGTGAGCTCCTTGCAGGAGCAACTAGCGTCAACCTCAAGGTCTCACAAAACTGAGAGGCAGACCCTGGCCAACAGGATCACGGCGCTCGAACTTGAGCGTAATGAACTTCGCGCCCGCCACAAATCAGATGTGGCACAAATTGACGATATCATTCGTGACTGTCAAGAGGCAAATGAAAGACACCTATACTGGAAAGACCAGTATTACAACCTCCGCGATCATGGGGATCGCCAAGACAGCTTGACGCGAGCTGTAGCCTCCGACACCAAATCGGTGGACAAGGGCAAAGGAAGGGAGGTACCCATGGTACCCCTTCAAAATAGAATTACTTCTGTTGGAGGGAACGTAGCGAGTGGGTCGTCCGTTCCCTTGTCTCAACAACTGTCTCCGATGGAAGGAGAAAATATTCCTCAGCAAGAGCCAGAGGACAATGGAGCAGCGAAAGCAACCACAACTCCTGTCCGTGTTGAGGAAGCACCTGTCAAGGCAGGAGTGTCCACAGCGACAATTACTACTCCCCACATGGGAGAAAAGCGGAAGAGAGACGTTGTTGGCTCGTCTTCTGCTCAACGTGCACTAGTTTCATACGACGACCTGCACACTGACAATTCAAAGGAGCCCACGTACTCCTACAAGGCATATCAGATGGAACATTATCTCACTGATATGGAGGATGATTACTCTGAACCAGAGGCTCATCCCAATCGATTGAAAGGAAAGCAACGGGAATGGCAGAACAAAATCAATTGAGAAAGTAGGCGTAAAATGGATGCCCAAGCTGCTCAACGAGCTCGGGAGGAGGGCTGTTCTCCTCCCCCCAAACAGAGCAAGAGCAGCAAGAACAAAGAATATGATGTTCTCTGAGGAATGGTTACCAAACTACCATTCCAAGCCCCAAACTCGGTCGAGGAGGTCGAGAGAGTGGTTAAGGCTCTTAACAAGTCAGATAACGCCAAACCTTGGCACCCAATGTGGAAGACAGTGCACGGTATGGTAGCTATGCATAAGCAAGCACAGCAGATACCTCGCGCTGCTCGCACAGCAATGCAGGACGCGGTGATAGAAAGATTCATCGCGGTGCCAACATGGTTCAACACTGAGATGAACCAACAGGGGCACCCCTTACCCCACCTATTCGAACCCAAGCCCTCCCTGAAGAAGGCTAAAGGGTTCACCATGAGGGATGTAATGCCCGGAGAGGCCGGGCCATCCAACGCTGACTCGACCAGCTATGGTACCAAGAGTAGGGCCACGGCAGTAGCCCCTATGATGGCTAAGGGATCACGCATCAGGCGATCCCCAACCATACTTGAGAACAGAGTATGGCACGGTTGTCGTGAGAATGACCCCGTCAGCAAATGGGCGGAGGCTATACTCAGTAGCCCCGCCTCCGAATGACTGAACGGCATGTTGGTCGAGTCCAACCAGAATACGCTGGTCACCAACACTCGTAGTATTCGAGGAATGGTGGCCGTATTCCAACCATTACCCAATAATTCAGGTAACAACGTACTATCAGATAATGACTCCAATCTCATAGCACTTCAGTCACCCCCTTCAACCTACCAACTTAGGGTTAACTTTTGACTGATTACCTGTACCTAATGGGGGAGGATACCTGGTATATACCCATACCAGATACCTGACTGGTAATACCACAACCATGGTAAAACCCATACAAGCAGTGATATCACCATCTGTGTGGTATTACCCTTGGGATGGTAATACCATCTGTGTGGTATTACCCACCGAGTGGTATTACCATCTGTGTGGTACTACCCTTGGGATGGTAATACCATCTGTGTGGTATTACCCACCGAGTGGTATTACCATCTGTGTGGTACTACCCTTGGGATGGTAATACCATCTGTGTGGTATTACCCACCGAGTGGTATTACCATCTGTGTGGTATTACCCTTGAGATGGTAATACCATCTGTGTGGTATTACCCTTGAGATGGTATTACCCTTGAGATGGTATTACCATTCCCTCCTTCAACATGCACAGTGAATGAAGCAGCAGACTTGAATATTTATTCATCAATACTATTTATAGACAGTCAAGTAAATATGTTGTACAAAGTCAGAAGCAGTTATGGCTATCACGATGTCTTAGCCTTCTTCAATGGGGTTCGACTCTTGACTTGAATACTTATTCTTTCCTACTATTTATAGACAGTCTAATTAAATATATTGTACAAGTCAGATGCATTTATATAGTACAACAAAGAAAATACATGGCTTTCACAATGTCTTAGCCTTCTTCAATGGGGTTCTACTCTCGACTTGAATACTTATTCATTCATACTATTATAGACAGTCTAAGTAAATATATTGTACAAAGTCAGACACATTTATATACAACAAATAAAATACATGGCTATCACAATGTCCTAACCTTCTTCAATGGCGGTTCTACACTCTCATCAACATCAGAGTCTCGCCTCCGCACAAGTTGAGCTCTTTGGTCAGACAACATCGGAATTGGAGGTGGGCGGCGGCGCAGAGCAGCACTAAGTGTCTGAATAGGATGAGTCGCAAGTGGCACAGGAGGGGCAGCTGAGGGCTGAGTGGTAGGCAATGATACATCTTCATCCTCTTCATCCTCTTCATACAGAGGAACACCGCTAGACAGGTCAGAAGCTGGAATAGATTCAGCTCTATGATTGCGT
>MU790991.1:0-14098 GCA_027886635.1 Lentinula boryana | reverse complement strand
TACAAGCGCCTACAGCGCTAATGTACCTAAAGGGGAATGGGCGTCTAAAGTACTAAAAGAGAAACAATAAAAAGAAAAAGAGTCGATTCGTAACACTTATCAACTTATTAACTTATCAACTTATTATCAATATCAACAACAAGAAAACGAAACAATGTTAATCTGGACAGGGGATGATGATGAAAAACAAAAACGAAAACAGACTATAGACAGTATTGAAAAGCAAAAGGGGGGAATAGGAATAGGGAATAGAAAGAGCTGTCTTGTGCATATGCCTACCGGATAACCTCCACAAACTAATTCCAACTTAACCGTATCTAACCTAACCGCTCACTGCTCACCCTTCACCCCTCACCCTCACTGGCCTTTCTCCAAACTATTCTCATCTACATGATGAAGATGATGATGCTCATGATGCGGTTCCCTCCCCCCAGAAGTCATCCCCTCCCTCCCCTTCCCCTCCGAGTCAAACTCATCCCCATTCCCAATCTCCCTTTCCATCCCCACATAATCATATGCAAACTCCCCCATATCATACTCATCCAACCCTTCCATCTCTCCTTCCTCGTTCCCCCTCATCTTCAAAAACGGGATAAAATGCATGATCCAGAGTATGATGGTAGTCATGACGAAGGAATAGGAAAGAGCTGCGATGGAATCGGCTAGTTGGTAGCCTAGTTGGATGTAGTTGTGGTCGAGCCAGCCACCGGGGATGGTGGTGATACCGTCGAAATTGGCTACGGAGGCTTGGGCGAAGAGACCGGTGAGGACGTTGCCGACAATACCACCGACTGCGTGTGAGGCGAAGATCTATGATAATAATAATAATAATAATAAAGATGAGGGGCGGGTCGGGTGAGAAAGAGGAGGGGGGAATTAGAAAAAAAGAACTTACATGCCCTTGCTGAATCAGCTGGCAGTGAGGATGTTGATGAAGGATGAAACCGCTTTTGTCACTCTGTGAGTTCTAATGCTTTACTTGATTCAACTCCGCTGAGTCTTTGATGAAATTCTGCCTCACTCACATGCATGCTCTTTCCTCTCCGGAATCTACAGCCTTGAACAACCCAACTTTCCTCTTACCTGGGATTTCCCCCGTCACGTCGTTGAGAGAGCTCAACATCGGGGCTCACCCCCCTAGGTTTCTCTTAACGAAGATGATGAGGGCATTTTTCGTTCCAAACAGCTGTATGTATACACCACAATCAACGCAACAACATATCCAACAGCAGCCCCACATCACGAAATTGCAGCTTCCATCCTACGTACCACCTCCAGCGTCTCATTCAACATGAACACAAGCTCAAATGACTGTATGGCAGTGAATCCCACAAACAGCGTGCATGTGGGATCGCCGAGCTGCAGTTCCACGATCCCAATGCATAGCCTCCATCCTATGTACCACCTTCAGCGTCTCGTTGGACATCCCCGCCTCGCGGCTTCCATCCTACGTACTACTGGGCATCTTATTGAACTCACACTCAAACACGAGCTCGAATGGCTCCATGGGAGGGAATCCTGCTGATAGTATGCACACGGTATCACTGAGTCAGAGCAGAGTTCCGTTTCGAGTGCAAGGCCTGATCCCAAAGGAGTGGAATCCTTGACTGACGATAAACATGGTAAGCTCAACTTGATTACTTGTGCGAATGCTGCACTTGCTGATGCTACAAGTGCTTGTGCCTCTATGCAACGTCTAGCGTGGCCTGGACCAGTATAAGCACCAGCACCAAGGCTGACTCGACATCTGATTCCCGCTAGCGAAGATTCGGGTGTGGAGGATTGATGGTATAATGAAGCCACCCAAACCAGATATGATAGAAGGACCAGAGGTGCCTAGCATTACGGTAATTCATATTTTCCATGTGTGGTGTAAGTCATCCCTAACAATATACTGCTGACAGGACCATCTATTATGACTCAAAATCGAAATTCTCCCACACACCCCCTCCTGCCAATCACACGAGGGCTGCACCATCTCTTGTCCCAAAGGATCATGGTCAGCTAACCACGTCCTCATCTGGTTCTCCTACCGCTATCTCTCTACGACCGCTAACCGATCGTAATCTCAACTATCATCCTAAAACCCCCTCTCACATGCCACGGGCGACTATGAAGCTAACCTCGCTTTCATTGGCACCTTTACCATAGTTGAACGAAACACCCTTCACTTCTGGAACACGAGTCCAACCCCAAATTTTGCAAATCACGCATTGAACCCATGTGGGAGGAGTCGGCTAACGCTTCAGCTGGCGGTGATTCTTCACAATGTGGAACAACCCTGGATTGCTTGATAGATGTTGGGGAGGGTTATGTGTGTTGGGCGGCAAGGAACTTACAAAGATGGAGACGAAATTCGTAGTTTGGTGGTCTCCCTTCGTGCAAAAGTGGGTCGGATATAGATTTCGATGAGGAGAAGGGATGGCTTGCAAAGCTGGATGCAATAGGTTCAGATATGGCATGCATTATGAGAGACTGTTTGGGTTTTTTTGCAGAGCCAATTTGTCTTCAATGACATCATTGTGGATAAGTCAACTCTGCAAAACAAGACCAAACAATTGCAACCTTTCACCATGAATGCCACCGGTGGCGGGACCCACAGCAACAACCTCTAGCTTCCCAACTCAACGCTGGCCTCATTCCTGCGCTGTGGATGGTGAAGTCGTTGGTTGGTGAGGACAAGGAAGAGATAGAGGGGAAGGAGAGGGGAGAGGGGAGGAAGGGAAAAGGGAGGAAGAGGAGGGGTTCCCACTGGTAGGAAAACCCTCACTAACCAATGCGCTTTTCTGTCCATGAATCTACCGGTCTGGAAGGGTACAAAACACAACCATGGCATCCTAGTCCGATTAGTTCCACTCGCTCCGGCCCTTCTAATTATCGCTTGGCTGAGGCGCGACCCTACTCGGAAGAGGGATGAATAGCATTCGACTCGTCCTCCTGCTGGCCAACTAGGAATGGTTTGCAATGCGGCTATCCCGCTCAGTTGCTCGATATCACTTCCGGCGTTTTCGCAGCTTCAACCTCATCCAGCTCGAAGGCTGGGAATGAGCCCAGCTCATACAGGAAATACCAATTCCTTGAGCACCCTGACACCATCAACCCACGCTGGTACTCTGTATGGAGATGATTACAATTATCCACTTGTTAAACCGCTTTTGCCTGTCACGGAGCAAGTCTACTCTCCAGAGTCACTCAGAAAGGCCATTCAATCGCCTGCTGATGCCAGTACTTCAATCTTCACCAGCGTACTTAGTCCATCCAGGTCTCATTCGACTCGTGAGTGATCTTCAATTTCCTTGCCCCTAGATCATGTTCACTAAGGAGACGAATTGTAAAGGTCCATCCCCTATGCATTCTCTACCTCTCATTACCCGTGGACCAAAGCCTTTCCTAAAGCACCCATTGTTCTGGCCACTCTACGATGCCTGCACTAGCGCCAAGGCTGCCTACTTTCTATCAACAAGGAGATGGTTTGACTCTGTTAGGTCTGGGAAAGACATCGGGCGTATTACCCACAATACTCGCAGGGAACTTGGAAGAGTGTCAGATCAGCAACGAGGCAGCGGAGAGTTCAGACGGAGGTGAAGACGAGGAGATGAAGGAAGACAAATCCGACGATATGGAATTGCTTCGTTCCGCGAGCTTTGTCACAGCTGGTGATACAAGTCCTAACCAGAATTCCCCGCCGAATGACATGGTGGTCGACTATGGGTCTTCACCAATGCTACTTTCTCTTCCTGCCCGGGTTTCTCAGTCGAAAAGTCACAAGATTATTCCTATGGAATTCACAGAGACAGACGTTTCCATGATTCACTTAGATGGTAGCAGCATCCAGGCTTACACACAATCACCAGCCTCAGCCTCTTCCTCTTTCATCCAGCGCCGATGGGACAAAGACGCCAGGTATGTAGCCATTTCTTTCACTCTCAATCTCAAACCCAAGCATCACGGCTTCTACGCTGACACTACCCCCGCATTCTGGGCATTCTGGTTAGGATTCTTCTTCCGATGTACCAACATGGCCAGTGAATGACAAGTCTACTAGTAACTACGTTGATCATGTAGCGATGATCCATAGGAGGTGGGATTTTAGGGTTGGTTTTGTGAATACACCCACGGCACACAATGAACATCTCCTGTAAGGAACGAGACTCGTATGGGCTTTACTTTGAATCCTGTGATGAACTTATAAACCAATTTCGTTCTTGCTGTTGAAGGGGAGATTTAACATATTTTCTAGTCAATAGAACTGTGTGCGTCCGAGAGGTCCAACAATCATTGTAAAATTCAATCAGATTAAGTTGGCAAAACACAGTCGTGACAGTAAGAAAAGCAGATGGTGAAGAAGTCACGAACACAAAAGTCTCTAACTGATCACAATGAAACTGGTCACCACCAGCGACGAGGACATGGAATGGTTCATTGTAGAGATATATCAATAAATCTAGCCAACAGGTTCATATCCACTTTGAAAACCTGGTTCTCGAAAGACATCAGGATTGATGCCAGCAAGCCATCGATGTGTATTAACAGTGCCAAACAGCTCTTATTTCTGAACCACCATCATCAAATGGCAGTAACACTTTCTCCTCTCCTGAAGTTTACCGCGTAGTTAGGGGCAAAGAACTAATTGGCATCTCTTTAGATGATGAATTCAACGTGTGTGGCCCCTATGGTTACTATTTTTCCAGAAAAAGCTAATCTATAATGTTAGATATTTGGAATGGCGCTACAGAGGTTCTTTTTAACAGATGCACTATACCAAGCGGGTTGGATAAGCTTCATTGAAAATCCAGAGATGAGGTTGACAGCCGCGGAATGGGGGAATATTGTACCACCCCTACTCTATTTGCGAGTTGCATTGATTCGGAAAAAGCAAGGGTTGGTTCAACTTTTAATAGCGGATTTTCCTCTATTGGTTGAACCAAGAGGGCAAAAAATCCAAAACCTAGTAAGGCAAAGTGAGAGGTGACTTGTATGAGTCAACTTGACATATTTTTAGTGCCAGCCTTTCGATGAGATAGGTTGGGTGGGTGTAATAAAGCATGCAAGAAAAGCTTTCTCGGACGGACTGTCTAGATCTTCCTTGGAGATGAGTAGCACACTTCCCTCCTCAACACCCCACATCCAACTCCTCAAAAATACCTGCACTCTGTTGAAGAATCAAGGTTTCAATAATGTGATGCTGAATGTGTCGTTGGCGGCTTTGCATCTCTCAGTTCTGAGACTGGTAAAGTTTATTCTACACCTGTATTTGCCGTTCTGATTATTCTACAAAGGGAGTGTTAATGTTTGGTTCAGGTTGGCAAGACTTCTTAAAGCAAATAATTCAGGACCCCAAAAGGTATGTATTTGAGAGTATTCTGGTGGTGTCTCTTTCTAACATTAAGAAAGTCAATTGGTGGAGAGTGATTTTGAGGGGGATTACAGTTCTAATAGTTGGATGTTTCCATTGTTGGCATCTCTCGCAATCAGCCCCCTCATTGTTTTGAGGAAGGTTTCCCTCAAGAACAGACTATGTGGCCGGGAACCATTGTTGAAGGTACGTGATTGAATTCTATTCTTTCCAGCCCCTCATATGTATTCTTGTATTTTAAGATTGCACAGGATATAGGTATAGATCGACCACAGAGTTTGATGAGAGTCGAGAGTATGCTATGGTCACAATTGTTTGACATTGCTTTGGGCAGAAAAACTGCTCAGGAAGCTCTCGTTGAGCTTTTTGGAGAAGTATCCCAATCTGAGCTAGACTCTCTGTCAGAATATGACCAAGGGTTTTTCTCGTGGGGCAAGTGATTTATCACTGTACAAAATTTTTGTTTCTGATGGGGTATGAATAGAGGCTCAAGTTGCTCGGATCGATGACAGCAAGTACCCTATAATTTCATTATGTGACACTGTACTGACTTTACTAGATGCTTGCTCTGGTTTCCTTGCAGACGTTATTACTGCTGCATATGAAAAGGGTGGAATTGATTTGCAGGATGCATCAGGACCTGAAATCAACTTCCAGGAAGGGGGAAAGGGAGATGATTATGTTTCAGAGGGTGAAAGTGAGTCCATTTGTATTCTTCATGAATATTGTGTGTTTATTTGTTCAAGAAAATGACAAGAACGGCATGTATTCCATACATCTCCTGCTAGGCCAACTGACAAGTGCATGAATCGTAGATGGGAACTCGGAGTTGACAGATTTAGAGGATTCCGAAGATTCAGAGCCCAAGGACAAGGACCGTGACGACCCAGAACCAAAGGATTCAGACAAGGATTCAAAACCTAACGACAATGATGATTCAGACCCAAAGGATCCCGACGACGACAATGCAGACCCAAAGGATCCTGATGACGATTCAGACCCAAAGGATCCCGACGACAACGATTCAGGGCCAAAGGATCCTGACGACGACAATGCAGGGCCAAAGGATCCCGACATCGACGATTCAGACCCAAAGGATCCCGACGACGACGATGCAGACCCTGGGGATCTCGACGACGATGATTCAGAGCAAAAGGATCCCAATGACGATGATTCAGAACAAAAGGATCCTGACTATGAGGATTCAAACCCTGGGGATCCCAATGACAATGATTCAGACCCAAATGATCCCGACGACAATGAAAATTCAAAGTCTAACAATTCCGACAATGAAACAGAACCAAAGGATGCCGATGGTATGGGCTATTCCAGATTTTGATTGTGCAATTGTTGATTGATATTCCAGAGAATAATGAGGGATCTAATATGGACATAGATGAAGATGGGTTGCTAGGTGAATTTGCTTTGAATCATCTTAGTTTCTTGAAATAACTTGTTTACAGGTGGTAAGGGACAAGAAAAAGATAAGAATAGAGATGACAGCCCTCTAGGTATTGCCCTTGATTAAATCATCTATATTTTACAAATTTATTCATGCAGGGAAGAAGAGAAAGCCAAGTACAGAACCATCTGCGGAAGAACAGGAGAGGATAAAGGTGAACTTCAACTCGGGAATTGTTGTAGGGGATGAGCATAGACTGTTTGACTATAACTGGGAAACTTTTGTTGATTTTACTCCGATCAGTCAGGTAGGTTTCAATCAAGAGCTTGAATGTTTCTATGACTTGACAAGTGATTTTAGGACGAGTATGGGCTCAAAGTTTTCGAGAATGCAGTCAAGCTTGTCAACACCACTGCATTGATTGATAGTCGTGCTCAAGGGGAGAAACTTGCACCCAAGAATCATGCAATAGAGGTTGTGCAATATCGGGACTGGATATCGAAAGATTTTCCTCCAGCTCGTCGACAGGCCATCTTTCATTCGAGATGTATCTTAATCTGAGATACTCCCCACAACAGTTACAACTTTAATGCTATGTCAGACATGGAGGTCCTCCTTGGGGAGGAAATACTCTATAGTAAACATACAATGCAAGGTATTCTATTTGATCTTTCTATTGAATTTTACCTATTAATCAAAATTCAAAGACTTGGCACTTCTCAAGGAGCACAACAATCCCTCTTTCAACCCAAACGATAGTCATTTCGAGGCCACCTTGGAGGAATTGATCAGGTCAGCGGAAATCAGACAGGCAATTATAAACTGCCTTGATATCCCAATTCCATCCACCAAAGCACCTGGATGCCAGGGTCTGGCCACTCAGGCAGAGGCTGAGGGGCACATCAAAGAAAGAGTAGACCAGGAGGGAATGTATTGGGCAATTGCAGGTCAAAAAGGTGCTTACAGTCTGTTGCACATGGATGCTAATGGGCTATGTACTGTTGTGGAGCCGAAAAATGGACTCAAGTACTGGGTGATTGCAAGGCCAAAGAATGATGTGATGATGAGCTCCATTGGTTTGCTGGATGTACTGGACGTTGAGCTGGAGAATATGAGCAAGTTGTGGGATTTCTATGCAGTCATCCTCCAACCAGGTGATATTTTGTAAGTTTCATCTTGGAGTATATTTTTTTTTATTACTGCTAATTTACTCTAGTATTATGAGACCTGCAACCCCCCACTATGTCATGACTCTAGAGGACTCTCTATGCTTTGGAAGTCATTGCTACTCCTCCCAGACTCTCACTCAGACTTCACTGGGAATCTACCATGCCCTGACTACCGGAGATCTTATCACCAACATGTCTCATCCAAATGCTCTGGAAGGTCTATGCCATATTGCTCTGTGGTGGTACAGCCTGATAGTGCACCCAGAGGAAATTCTTCTAAAGACGGTCTTGATTGCACCAGGTAGGCTTTAGTTTTTTTCTGAATTTGTCTCTTTTGACATTTTGTCCAGGTTCACCCCTTGCTCACAAGCCCAATTTTACAACAGTTGAGGATGTGATTGGCTTTCTTGACTTGGTGAACTTGGTAACTCTGGCACCTGTTTTAGACGTTAGAGGATATGTGTCCAAGGCCAAGGGGAGTAGTAAAGGACAGTATATGCTGGATAACACAAGAAAGCTTTACGAGAAAGTTAGGCCTTTGGTTGAAGAGATGAAAGAGTGGCTCTTTTCCCATTTTGAGATGGGACTGGTAGATGGAGTGGACAAACTTCAGGATGCTGACTGTTTAGAAACTCTGAGCCAGAGGTACCTGATTCAGCAATGTCAAGCTTTGGTATGGCATAAGAGGAGGGCTGAGGGGGCAGGCATAGGAGGGGAGAATCAGGAAGTGAAATCTGGACTTATCAAGTTGGCAATCGAAAAGAACTTTGCAAGGGACAAGAGTTTTCTGAGGAAATGGAAGGGGGCAGTAGGGAATAATGATGCAGATCGGCTGAAGAAGGATAGTGAACCCTCATATAGCTGGCCCAGGCCTCCGTCTGGCCATTATGTTATGTGGTCAAAGTAAATATGTAGTTGTTCAACTTTAGCTATTGATGTCACAACTTTTACCTGAGTTTTGGGTGATGTCATTAGAATCAGTGCAATAGTTTTTTTCTTTCACCAACTACCACCTGCCAGCTAGATCCTCTCTGGATTGACCAGGGATATGAGTGCAATGAATGGAAAAGGTATGATTGAGTGTATCAAGTCAAAATTGTATTCATGCATCTTAGGGAAAGACCTTCCAAGGCAGTCTCAAAGGATAAATAGTGTGTTGTGTTACTTTTTCATCATTGTACAAGATCTAACCAGATATAAAGACCAGAGCAAGCCTCAAAGTGATAAACTAGTTCACTCAAAATAACCAACTGGTTCTAATCATTTACAGGGCAAGTGTCTATTGAGATGGAGATTGAAAACAGAGCAGAGATAGGGGATGATGGTGAGTGAATTTGTTTATTGAAGTCAACTGTAGCTGATTGTTATTATTAGAAAGGATGTTAATGGATATTGACATGACAATTGAGATGGAGGAAGAGGATCATGGTGAGTTGTTGTATCAAGAGTTATCAACACTATCTGAGATACCAATTGGTAGGCATACCTCAGCAAAAACTTGATTTGAAACGGGTGTGCTCTACTCGCAAGCAACAAACATCAAATAAAAGACAAAGAGTGATGGTTGACAGGCAATCCTTGCCACCCAGGAATGAGAGTATGGGGGAGAGTCAGATTGAAGTGGATATGACTGGATATAGACGTATCATACTTCCTGGGAGGAATGAGGAAATATTTGGGCAGGTTTGGGCCACAGACAGACATGTTCTAGTCAAGGACAAGAACCCAGGGACAATATATATTATAGTCATGGACTGGTCAAGAGAGAGCATGCTCCGACTCCATAAAGCATCAGCTAATGAGGATGAGACTCTGGGGACAAAACAAGAGATTTCAAAAAAAGGTGTTGTTTACTTTTGCGTTACAAAATTTTGATGAATAACTTTCTTTAGGGTTTTTAATTGCCATCCCAGAAAAGAATGATTTTATTGTGTGGAGATCCAAGTATGGCTCAGGAGAGCAGAAGGATGACATTGTAAAGTCATGGTCCATGTCAAAGTATATACTACAATTATAATGGTAATAACATTACTAAAATTTAACTAGGAAGGACCATTCAGAAGACCACTTGAGTGTGATGGATAATGTACAGTCTGATCTTTATGGACCAGTGGAAGATGAGTATGAAGGGGCTGGTGGTATTGCAATCGAAACACTATGTGACCTCAAACTGGTCAAGGGATCGAAGCGGGCATACATTCTTGGTGTCTCCAACTAGAGTTAGAGGAACTTGGAAGGACCTGCTCACAACAGCAAGCAGCTTGGTCAGTCTTTGGATAAAGGAGGAGAGCTTCAGAAAAGACTACTTGTAGTATGTGATCAAGGACATGTTTTCTGTGGTTTAGCCAACTTGCATTACAGTGCAGTGTGAAAGGGAATATTGTTGGCCTGTCAAAGGTAGACCCATCATTGACGCGACACTTGGATAATCAGGCAGAGCTGACCAACTGTGCCCGGATTGGTTCAATTGACAATCGTTACTGGACAGGGGCTCAGCTCAATGTGGGTTCTCTGGACAGAGAACCAGAAAATGTTGATAAAGGTATGTGTTTTATTTGTTTGTTGAATAAACTTGTGCTCAACAAATCTTAGGAGAGGGTTCTGAAAAGAATAAAGACAAGGGCAAGGGCAAATCACAGGAAGACTCTGGTTGGTGTTTAATTCTTGTTCTTGGTTGGTACTAACCCTGATCTGGTTTAGGTGGTAATATCAGAGACATTGGCCAGTTTGGGGGCCCCCATGAAGATGGTGGGGATCATGAGTGTGGAATCACTGCAATGTTAAACTGGACAAGGCCTCACAAACATGTCAAGACTGAATACTTTACAATATTTGATGCTGGAGCTTGCTGGAGACTAGATCAATACTGTATGATCTACTTTTCTGGCCTTCATTACCACAGTGGTGCAGCAGCAATCCCAAAGCCAACATTCAACTTTGAAACAATGGTCTACACACGGATCACACTCATTATGTATCCATCTGTACATGAATTCGAGGGAGACTCTCAACTTGCACTCGGACTCATTCCCAAGGACACCCACAATGGCTTATTGACATTAAACAAGGAAATGCGAAATTTTGGGTGAGTTGAACACTATCCATCCCTTGTCTGTCTCCTGAGTCTGTCATAGATCACATGCATATGAGGATAAGGGGGTCTCGAGCTTTGGTTCCTATATTTCGGATGGACTTGTCTTTATGGATGATAAATCATATCTGAATCACCTCTCTCGGAACATGCTCTCCTTGGTTGCCTACCTTGTCCGGCAAGCTCCTATCCAAAATCTTGTATGGGTAGACAAGAACATTCTCCTATCCGCATTTTCTATGAGGAGTGGGAATGAGAGGATTGGGGCAGATCAATGGGAGATGGGTCCAGGTTGGATGGGGGAAGACACGAGAGTTGGAAAGGAGTACATGGAGGACTTTTCGAAACTGTCAGACAAGGAGTGGAATCAGCTTTGGAACTCGGATACATTTTCCGACACTTTGTTTGGTAACAAGGCAGTTCCGGCGCAGAAAGAGGAGTGGGCAGAGTACAGGAAGAAGGCAATGAGTGTCTTGCCCATATGTCATGCCACCAATGAGCTTATTGACATTGATGAGCCTCACCATCACAACTACCATAGAATGATCAGGGCCAGTGGTGAGTGTTGAACTATGAAATTATTTCTGGTTTAGTTTTGTCTGAAATATCTGTATAGCTACCAGGGCTGCACGCAGAGATACTGGGAAGGGGGGTGGTGGAAAGGGTACGAAGAAGCCGGGAAAGGGTGCCCCTAAGCCAAAAAAAGAAAAGGGCAAGGGCAAGGGTATGTAGTTTGTCCCAGTCTGTAACGGCCCATATAGCCCCTAAGTATTATCTTATCTAGATTAGATAAGATATTATAATATATCAATATCTCACAATGAACTGTATAGTTCATCGTTTATATAGGTCACGTTTAGATAAGCTAGGGTAGACTATTTTCTACCTGTAAATGTACATATCGAGTTAATTCATAGACTTGTCATGTTCATACGTAGTGAATTAAGTCATACAAGCTATAAGCTATCTGAAGCCCAACAGCTCCATAACCCATAACCATCCCTAGGACGGTTACAGTTTTTTGAACATCGAGCAAATTAATACTCATATTCAATTGTTCTAAGCAATGCCGCCCAAGAACATCAAAAGAAAACTGGGATTCGCGATCGAACCCCAAAAGGTTGATCAGGACCTAGTACTGGGTATGACCAGTAACATTGACTCGGGTGATCACCCACCACCGAGCACGATGAGTATCTCGGACCAATCAACCTGAGATAACGAGGTCAGCAGATCAGCTGACATTGAAACGGTGGTTGCAAGACAACCACCACCACGACCTCATTCCCCTACGGAACCAGGTCAAACTCGAGAGAACCCATTCGTTGAGAATGAGTCCTCTCCCAGTTCAAATGGAATTACTGTTTGTAGTTCCCCTATGGCTAATTATGCCGCCCGTAAGCTGGAAAAGTCTACAGCGTCGGGTACTGGACCAACCGTTGTGTGCAACAATCACGACGAAGAAGGTAACTCTCCTCGCGAAGGAGGGATTTCTCTTCCCCTACAATTGACCATTAAAAAAACAATCCAAACGCCTGATAGGCGTACACAAACATTAATTCGCTTGATTGAGTCTCAAGAAAATGAGGCCCAAGAAATACTGGACCATTCTCTTAAAGAAGTATGATCTCAACAGATCGACTATCTCAATAAGAGATTCCAGGCTATTCGAGAATGGGTTGATAATAACCCTAACTCAGATGAGCCAGTAGAGGTGCAAACCACCTCTAATGATCATGCTGAACGAAAGGAGATCACCATAGAAGAGAACGGAGAACAGGACATGGAGGTCACCGAAGAGAATGACCCAGGAGTACCCACTGTCAATAATGAGGGGTTCAACATCAACACGAGTGCCAAACCAAGCACTCGACATGTCTACCCAAATGGGAAGATGTTCGACGAAATGTTGAATGATCCCAGATTCGTCAATATTCCAGGTAGTACCTGCCACATCGGGGACAAATTGGAATGGGCAGACAGAGTAGTCGGCCAAATGATGAGAGCCCACTCCATGAGAGAGGGACAACGTTCGAGCGTATGGCATGAACAAGGAATCGAGTTTGATTCCGAGGGGAATCCCCATCATCGAGGGACACCAGCAGGCCTGGAAGAAATACGACCACACCACAGGAATACGGAAACAGTAACGTATCAATTCCCCATGTAGCCCAAGGGACATTAGTAGCTACGGGGGATCACTATCCTAGTGACAGTAGTAGCAGTGATTCATCGAATGATTCATTCGATGGATACCGTCCCCCTAACGAGGGACGGAGGAGCCGTACACCGTGGCTAGAATCAGAGTCGAGCGACTCCGACAACGAGGACAAGGTAATGAATTACTCATCCCCTTCGCGTAAACGCAAAGACAAAAAGCGCAAATGCAAAGCGCAACAGGCCCGCGCTCTATTAGATGCTCTAGCAAATAAAGGCCACGACGAATATAATCGTCGACTACAATCCCATCTCATTGCTGGGATACGGCAACAACTCGATGTCGTACTTCCTGCATTGGAAGGTATAAAGAATGTGAAGATAAAACAACCAGACACTTGGTCTGGAGAAGGGAATATCGACACGTTCGAAACATGGGTCAATTCTGTCCTTAATTGGATGGTAGTGAATCGAGTCACTGGCCCAAAAGGAAACGATATGCAGGTATTATGCCTCGAGGGCATGCTAGAGGGTAGCGCCAAACAGTGGTATCATGACCATGTCACTGGCCCTCATCGTGCATGCGATTATTGGCACACTGAAGAGGTATTGATAGGACTCTTCAAATGTTTCACGCAGAGTGAAGTTTACTCCTATGCAGAAACGTGTTGGCGGAACACAAAATACGACGCCAAACAGGGAGTACGAGAGTACTTTGCCAAACTCAACCGTTTCGCATTACGGTTATTACATTCGCCTAGTCGGGATGCATTCCGCACTTGACTAATTGAGGGGTTACCACTACACCTCATCAATTATCTCAGAGATGAACATGTCATACCTGAGGTAGCCTCAGTGAAGGCAATAGTCAATTGCATTCGCCGAAAGGAGGAGTCTGACACCATGGCGGCAAATACTAAATT
>MU790990.1:0-14132 GCA_027886635.1 Lentinula boryana | reverse complement strand
GTTTTGTTACAAGAAATCTCAACATTTTTCAATTTGTTTAGCATTTTATTTAGTCTTAAATTTGTCACGCGAAATTTAATAGACCCGCCGCCGTGTTATCATAGGATAAGATACCCAGAGGCGATGATGCCGGACCGAAGTTATTAATAATAACTTCTGCTCCCGGCACTCATCGCGTCGTTCTCAGCTGTAAATTCCAGTTACCCTCCCTCCCTCCACACTTCCATTCTACAGCTTCCGGTACCCACTACCGGTCGCTCCATCCTGTCCTTAGCGCGTAGAGTTTCAAAAAGAAATCTTTTTACCCACCCACGCGCCGGGCCAGGCCCAGGCAAAACACTCTTCCCTTTCATACCAAACTATTCCGACTCCCTTACATCGAAACTCCTTCCCTCGTACGGCCTCTAAGTGAGCCGTAGGAATATCTTATTCTCGATTTCTCTGGCCCTTTTCAGACAACGACCTCCACTTTTCTCCAGAATCTGCCTACTTCGAACCTTTTCAATGGACTTGGTGATTTCTGAACCTTCTCCCTCCAAAATTCAAGTCCTTCCTCACAATCAGTACCAAACCTTCGATTCACTCACTCCATCGACAGTCTCTGCATCTCCTCTAGATCAGTTCCATATCTGGTTCAAGCAGGTGGTGGAAGATGGTGTAGTCCATGAACCTGAAGCTATATCACTATCTACTGCTACTCCGTCCGGAGTTCCTTCAGCTCGGATGGTATTGTTCAAACAATTAGATGAACGTGGATTTATCTTTTACACCAATTACACTTCGCGCAAATCGAGGGAGATGGAAGCGAATCCGTATGCAGCGATGGTTTTTTACTGGAGGGAGGTGCATAGATCGGTAAGGGTCATCGGGAAGGTCGAAAAGGTCAGTCGGAAGGAAAGCGAGGCATATTTTAAGACTAGGCCTAAGGGAAGTCAGTTGGGTGCTTGGGCGAGTCGGCAGAGTCAGGTTGTCAAAGAGGGAGAGGTTAGGGAAAGGCTGAAGAAGCTAGAAGAACGGTTTGGCTCTGCTGGTGACGGAGAAGCAAATATTCCAACGCCTGATTTCTGGGGTGGATGGAGGATAATTCCAACGTCAGTAACACCATCTTGCATTTGAGAGTAAAATTATCTGATTTTATTGACCATTTATCCTTTAACAGTGAAGTAGAGTTCTGGTCCGGGAAACCATCGCGGCTACATGACCGAGTGTGCTACCGTCTCGAGGAAGGATCTACGGCGGAAGACCCAAAGTGGAAAATTGAATGTTTAGCCCCGTAGTATATCCTGGAAGGAAAACAAAGTCGGCCGGGTAGGCTTTATTGAATATACTACGATGTATTATCACATTGAAGGAATCAACACTACAACTTCAATGGAAGCACAAGTAGAGGCTTGCTCCAACGGAGCTGCCTGTACGAAAGCAAATAAACGAATGCACATGCACTCTACAGACTTATTGAGCTATACTCTCCTCCATGACTCATGTATTGATCAGGTACAATAAACTAGACTCAACGTTCATCCTTGGAATGCTTATATACATCAAAGTAAGAATACAGCCAACAGGGGCCTACAGGATAACCCAAAACCGACTCTGTGTTCAGTGCCATGAAATCGGGCAGAGTGGCGTATACCCTGGCTCGTGTTGCTGAAAATCTCTTCATTCCGACGACCATCGATTGTAGTACAACTCTTTTGATAGGAGCTTACGGAACCATTGCGGTATCTTATCTTATCGCTTCTAGCTCATGCCTTTTTCGACTTGGACTTTACTTCTTGTTCTTTCTGCAGTTTTTGCCCTTAGGAAACTAACCAGGACGCAATCTCGAGCCTCTATTGTTCGACATGGCGAAGAGAAAGTTCTAATTCTCGGCGCTTCCAGCGGAATTGGGCGGGAAATCGCTCACCAGTACGCCGCGCGAGGTGCCAAAGTCTGCGTTGTAGGACGTCGAATTGATAAAGTCACGGCCGTCGTGGACGAATGCAAAGAGAGAAGCCCCACAGCTGATTGCTCGCTAGGCATTCCTGCTGATATCACTATTGTGGAGGATATGGTACGGGTAAGGACCGTATTGGAGAAAAGTATGTCTCACCGATGCTTCACTTCGTATTCAAGTTCTCACAAAAGTGTACAGAATGGGCAGGAATCGATACTGTCATTGTCGCTGCAGGAGTATCAGCAACTAGACCTTTACTAGAAGTTGCAGGAGTCAGCACGCAGCAGAACGCGGACGCTAGTAAGGAAGGCATTCAGTTCGCCGTCGATGCGGCCAAGGTTGCAATGAGGAATAATTACCTTGGGCCTATGATTGCCGCTATATCTTTTGTATGTCCCCCTTAAAATTTCACAAGATCAAGTAATGTCAAGTCCTTCCACAGATTCCCGTTCTCAAACGAACATCCAAACTACCTTCCATACTACTCATCTCATCTTTAGGCGCAGTGATTCCAGCTCCTACCCGCTCCATATATGGGTCAACCAAAAGCGCGTCTCTTCTGCTCTACCAAGCACTGGCAATTGAACACCCATCTGTACGATTTTCTTTTGTATTACCGAGCTCTGTCGAGGGAGACTTTCGTGCCTCTGCCGTGGATCAGTCACCCCTGGACATTCAGCCCACCCAGACAATTCCAAAACCCAACAGCACACCCGGACTCAGAGTGACTGATGTCGGCAAGCGGTGTATAAACGCCGTGGACCATTCAGAAAAAGTGGTTTTCATGCCTTCTACAATGAAACTAGGGCACATGTTGTACTGGATCTGGCCTTCGTTCATTGCAAAAAAGGCGATGCAAAAGTACGGTTTCACTCCAGAATGATTGTGCTATGTTTATGATCCGCGTCGAGATGTGTAGGCCTGTGTAAGTACTGTTCAAAACTCCGTACCTGATGATATTTCAGTTGGTAATCCAATCAACGTTCCGAACTCCTCTGGCCTCTCCTTTTCTCTTACATAGGTATGCTCCACCTGTCTGCAAATTCCCCTGACCTCTCATGACAAATACACACCATAGCCTGTTATTGATATATAATTTCGCTGCCTTTGCGCTATGATATCAGCATTGAAAATCGTCGTCATCTCGGTTGACATCGAGATTCACGTCGAGTCACATAAGTGTTGCCGCAAAGTTCGACGGATTCTACTTGAGATGCTCATGCTGTTGAAACGTCAAACGCGCATCGTCAACGACAACAAAACGTTTTTTTTCCTCGCTGAATTCTGATGATGTGACGCCCAGAAAACTCTTATGACGTCCGAACTTAATCTACCTCTCATCCTCTGACTTCCGTTCCTCGTTTTTCTTTTGCTCCAAAATCTCTTCCTCCTCGAATTTTTTCTAATCGATGTTCAGCAGCCACTCTTCAGGCCATCCAGACCCGAATCTGGAAGACCTTGCGCGTTCCTTCATCCGCAAAAGTACATTTAGTAACTCTAGGATGACGAACGAGACGACCACTGTTTATGCTCAATTTCGTGGAACACCGAACGAGGATCGATTTACAGTATCAGAAGATTGGGAGCTTTCTGACCATGTTTGGCAATTCATCGCCGTTTTTGATGGTAACTTCTTGACGGCAGACATATGAAGTGACTCACAGGTTATTGTTATAGGTCATGGAGGCTCAACAACGGCAGACTACCTCGCTAAACACTTTGCTTCGCATCTGCGAAGATCCATGGAGCTTTCTTTCTCCTACTCCCCGGGATCGACGCCATCACCAACCCCGCCAGAGTCGCTTTCAACCGCCGGATCCCGGAGCAACGATACTCCAGTCATCCTTTTCACAAATAAAAACATATCGGAATTTCTTAAACGTCAAGTTCGCGCTTTCGACGAGGACTTGGGCAAGGCTGTCAAAGAGATATGTCCGAATCCGGAATCACTCAGCGACAAGGAGGCTCATGCTCTCTATGAGGCCCACAAAATGGTTATTGCTCGTGCCAGATGCGGGTCTACGATGGCCGGGATCTTGCTAGATAAAACCGAACGTAGAATGTGGGTATGTTGTGTTGGGGATTCTTCTGTCGGTGCGTACGAAAAGCTCCCTGAGAGTTTTTTTTTCCCGGATCATATACTGAGCTTCCTTGCGCATTTCTGCAGTATTGTCTATCAAGTCACCGATAAGTGACAGACGGAAGGCTGTTCTTCTGAACCAACATCATACAGCGCAGAGCCCACAGGAATATCACCGTGTCACCATGGCCCATCCGTCACACGAGCGGGATAAAATATGGCTCGACGGCGAAGAACGTATTTTCGGTACTTTAAGCATGACCCGAGGTGTGTTATTTTATATGCGAAGAACAGTTTTGCCGCTCCTCCTTGCTCATCACGTATGATTCCTTCACTTTGCAGCCTTTGGTGATTTCATGTATAAATTCCCAACCTCCTTCACCGCCACGCTTTTCTCCAAATTCCCATCTACCGCTATGAGGTCCGTCAACCGAGTGCTCTCCTACAATCGCACACCGCCATATGTCATATCAGACCCTTTTGTCACTTTTGTCGATCTCACGGCGTTCAGTGAAGACGAAGACCCTGCGGTGATCATCTACTCAGATGGTCTGGAGGCGCTTGCTAGCAGGCTATCAATAGCGGCGATGAATAAGGGTATTTCTGATGTAAACGGAAGTTCGCATGTAGTTCCAACCGCGGTCGACATTATCGGAGCACTCTTGGGTCAACCTCTGGATCTTGCAGCCCTCCCTTCCAGTGTTACTGACATGTTTCCGAACAACAACGCTGCATTCGACCTTATCTCTAATCTGTTAGACAGGGCGATACCCAAGAAACTCAGAGCACACCTTGAGTCCATGAGAAACGATGATGATAATGATGACGAAGAATTGTACATAGACGATGTAACGGTAATTGTATTCAAATTGTTTACCGCTCCGTAAGTTACGGGCGCGCCTATGTCCACTACCTATTGTATATAGGTATTTATGAAATTAATGAATGAAAACGTATAAAAGACTGGAAGATCAAGTCTGGATGAAGACGGTCCAGATGTCTGCGATTATAAAATGTGCGGGGGGGAAATTCAAGTACGAAAAAAGAGTCTTAGTCCATGTAAGTTGAACTCTCCTGAGGATGAGCTTGAGAGCATTAGGAAATGCGTCTCTTACGAGAACGTGACTGTGAGCGTCTGTAGCAAGTGCGCCGTCAATTTGCGATCCTTCACAGCGATGCAACAGAAAGATATACGTACTACTTCGTTGTAAGTCCTTGATGAGCTCGAGTATTGTGCTTTATACGCAGCAACATCACCGGTGAAGGCGAGAAAGGTGGACGTAAATACACTAGTTTGTGTCGTTGCAAGAAAGTACACTTGGTCTCGCGAGCCATCCTCGTTCACCCAGTAAGCTTCAACAATGCCAGTGCTAGGATCGATCGACCACTGCCAAATGAACATTGAGTAATCATAGCTGGTCAGCCTCAAGATAGGAAATGGAAACGTACAACGGTAGATTCTGAGTACTGCGTAGGTCCTTTAGTATAGTCAGGTTCCTGTGGGCTTCCAGCTGGTGCTACCGACGCCATCGAATTTTAGGAAATTTCTACAAGCATAATTTTAACGCGCTTACTAGAAAGAGGGGAAGTTGACAATATCAAAGAACTAGGTCAAAATTATGGTCAGTAGGCTGATGGGGAAGTAGATATAGACAATTACTCGTCGCTGCCCGGACCGACATAGTACCCATCGGTATAAGCGGCAAAGACATAATGCTGGCCACTGGACTAAGGTCGGAGTTTAGAAAACGAGTACTAGCAGATTGAAAAAATGGGGGGCCGCACATAATCGTTCAACTCAACCAAGTCTGACGCAGAGGAAGGATTTCGGAACGAGAAAATGGTGGCAAAACTCTCTGTATCGACACTCGCTCCATCCATGTAACCTACCGCTGCGCCAGTGTCTTTGTAAGAAACAGCAATCTTCGCGACGATCCTATCAAAGTCAATACAGGAATCAAATCTGGAATAAATATTTGAACTTTGAGGGGAAACATACGTTGGGGAAGATGAAGGTAGTGAGTCGCGGCGCACTCCTACAAAGCTTGTTGAGAACAGATCAGGTTCGAGCACACTGTAAACAAACTCACTAGTCGGATCGTACAAAGCCCTGGGCGCGAGTGGGGGAAGTCCTCGTTGGAACCGCTCTGCATTCGTCAGTCCACGCGCCTCATCGATTATCGCAGTTGGAGAGCCGCGAATTAATAGACCAGGCGACGCGAGAGATGTAGTAGCAATGGCCAAAATGAGCGACAGAACTTGAAGTACCGAGAACATGATTGAGAACGCGGCTGAGGGATTGACAAAAGGTGTCCGGAAGAGTAAGGGCAAGCGTTGGAAATTTTTTTTTTGCATCATGTCTTTTATAGTTGTGCATTGTTGCCTTTCTGAGTTATATACAAGGACCCCCTATGATTGCGCTCTTTTGATGTCGGCTAATGTATATTAATTATTGACCTTTGCCTTACCTCCTAAACAGCCCACTTGGACAGGGCATTCCCTGACCTTCCTAAACCTTCTTCCGTCTTGGTAACAGCTCCATATCGTGGTGATGCCCTCCACTGAGACTTCGAGCGCACAGTACCAAGTAGCCTTGGTCCAAGAGTGTATTGATTCTTGAACTTCCTAAAAGGGTGTCGTGCGGATTTACGCGAGATTCGACTGAAAGACAGTAAGGGACAGCATGTTGAAAGCCTTGCAGGGGTAGGGTACTAGAGGGTACTAGCCTCTAGGCTTATAGACTGTCCTTTGCTGACCTCGAATCGGATCGGAATCTCCTCAAATAGACGCACGAAGATTCAGGAAGATTCAGGACCGTTGAAACTTGACGGTCTTCGTGCTTCTTCGTGTCGCGATTATTGTACTTACATAATGAGGCATACATGTTGTATCCTGTTGCATCCTGATCTTCGATTTTCACTTGCCAACGCGTTCACGTTAAATGTTGAGAGACAGAGTCAAGATGTGGCAATGAAAAGGCGCGTTGAGATCTATGTGGCACGACAGATAATCGTTTGGAAGGAAGAAGTTATATTACGCGGCCGTAGGTAGGAGCGCCAGTTCTAGGTTAATTATCGTGTTTCGAAGGCATAGAGCTGCAACTTCAATACCATGCTTTCCATGAAGATCGAACTGATTGCATGAAGTCGGAAATCCCGACGCAGGTCAAGCAGTCTCTGGAATTCCGTCAACGCTGAACCTGTTGCAAAGATCACATCGAGGCAATTTTGCTTTTCAATGGCCTGTATGGGATATAAAAGTGGATAAGCGATAGCCGGCGAAAATCACACGATCCGGGCTGAGACAGTACCCGCAACCGGACCACGTGCTTCGGCTTCCCACATTACTTGTAATTCAAACTTTGTCAAGGCGCAGCCAAAAGCGCGACTGATCCGGACCCACACAATGCTCGCGACCCTTTTTTTTTTCTAACGTTTCTCAACAGAAGCGAGAGGCGCATGGACAGCATCGTTGCGTTTGGCTTTGAGCTATTGTATCAGAGGCTTTCGGAACTTTATTAGGGCTTACTATGGCTGAACAGTACAAGGATTCTTCCATAGACAAGCGACCTCGCGGAACGAGAACGGGACAATGGATCCTGTACGCTGATTCAGCTCTTTTGAGCCAGCACTTATCGAGGACAGGTTGCAGATGACTCATCCGCGTCGCAGCGGCCACTCTTTCTTCCGTCGATCAATTTCTTAGAAACATAGGGTTCCCTTATAAAGAGATCAACCGTCATGTCCAAACGAAAAATTTCTCCCCTTCTTCTACGCCGTCATTACTATACCATTATCTTTCTTTATATATGTCGCGACCTAGCTCGCCAAGTTCTGCTCTTCCTATTCAGCATGCTTTGGAACACACGCCTAGCCATAGTGCTCAATCTTCCGTGACAATGCTTAATGCACCTCCGGCCATGCTTCCACCACATCCATCACAAGTTGATAGCGAAGCTGCTGACGATGAGACTCGGATGGAGATGTATGGTGGAGACGATGTCCGGGAGCCTCCGCAACTCTCTCCGAACAAGGAAGCGACGAAGTTAGAGGTATCGTCTCCTGCTTCTCCATCTCCGGTTACCTGGGACGGTCCTCATGATCCAGCAAACCCTCAAAATTGGAGCAAACTTCGGAAGTGGCTTCTTACTATTCTCTGCGCAGGCATGACTATCAATGTGTGAGAGCTGATATCTGCAACCTTATCAACGACGGCTAACTAATACTTCTGCACCGTCTAGCACATTTGCTTCGTCAGCACCAAGTTCCGCAACCTCTAGGATCATAGAGCAATTTGATATATCTGATGAAGTATCATATCTTGTTACTAGCGTCTTCCTTCTTGGATACGTTTTCGGGGTAAGCTATGCTCTCGTGAGTAACTACCAAAATTTTATTGACACCCTTTGTAGCCGTTTGTTTTTGGCCCAGGAAGTGAAATGTTTGGCCGCAAACCAGTCCTGGCTGTAGGTATGACCTCGTACACACTCTTCATACTTGGCCAGATTTTTGCGCCCAACGTTCAAACCCTCCTCGTCACCCGTTTCTGGTCCGGTTTCTTCGCCGTCGCGCCATTGACTATCGGCGGTGGCCTCCTCGCGGATATATGGTCAGCAAAAGGGCGTGGTCCAGCAACGAGTGTTTTCGCTGCTAGCGTGTTCCTTGGACCCGTTTTAGGACCTTTGGTTGGAGGATACGTTGCTGAATCGAAACTCAAGTGGAATTGGATTTTCTGGGTTATGTTTATTTTCGCCGGAGCATCAACTCTTCTGATGATCGTCTTGCTTCCGGAGACTTACGCTCCAGTACTTTTGTTGAAGAAAGCAAAAAAGATGAGAAAAGAGGCTGAGACGGCTGAAATCGCGAAGTCAATATATGCAGAACATGAGAAGCAAGATTTTTCATTTGGTCCTCTTCTCCATCGGACCTTGTACAGGCCATTCCAAATGCTTTTACTGGAGCCCATTCTGGTCCTTGTAACGATCTACCTCTCAATCGTTTATGGTGTCCTGTATGCTCGTACGTGCATTTCTTATGCTTCGCTAATTTGGTTTTCATTAGCATTGCCTTTTTCTTAGTGTTCGAGGCCCTCCCCGTCATCTTCATCGAACGACATGGCTTCACCCTATCCCAAAATGGTCTCATCTTTATCGGTGTCGGTATCGGAAGCACCCTTGGTGCTCTGACAAACTTTTACTTTTCCCTTCAATACTCCAAACACGTCGATCATTGGAAAGGTTTTCCTCCTGCGGAATACCGTCTTTATGGAGCCATGGTCGGTGGACCAGCTTTAGTCATTGGTGCGTTTTGGCTCGGATGGACAGGTGAATATTCGAGCATCCACTGGGCGGTTCCGGCTGTTGCGACCGTTGTTCTGGGATTTGCGATTAGTTTGATCTTCATGTCATTTTTGGTGTGTATGATCTACATGCTTCGTCTGTCATGTGTTAACAATTTTTTTTGCAGAGTTATCTTATCGATACGTATCTCATGTACAGCGCCTCCGCCTTCGCCGCCAACACCACCATTCGTTCCCTTGTCGCAGCGGCTTTCCCGCTCTTCACTGTGCAGATGTACACCAAATTAGGGATCAATTGGGCGTCAACCCTGGTTGGTCTCATTGGTCTAGTCATGGCTCCCAGTCCGTTCTTGTTCTACAAATACGGTGCGCGGATCCGCGAACGGAGCAAGTTCGCTCCATGCATCGATTTGAAGATTGCCAAAGAGCTTGAGGAAGAGGAGAAGCAGAGGGCTGAAGGCTTAACCAAGGAGCAGGTTTGATTTCGATGTTTTCTTTCTAGTAGTGTAGATATTCTCATTCCACCGCGACACGACACGACACGAGGAGAACAGGACCAATAAGTTTTGCGTTTCTACCTTAGAACATATAGATCGCCTGATCACATTTCATGTAAAATATGTGCACATCTATTCATCTATCATAACCACATTAATCTTTATTGTATCACATATCATTTCTGAATAAATCTGTTCAGTAATACACAATTTGTTTCTAAGTGCGCACTGACGACTAAAAGCACTGACGAAGGTGAGCGGTTTGTTCGGCAAAAATCGGGCGCCGTAACTTTCTTGGAGTCATACCTCGATCTCAGCTGAGCTTTGTTTTCCGCAACAAAGAAGAAGCGAACCCCAATGGACGACCTCCTTTAGCTCTGGTGACAACAAAAATTCAGCCTAGGCCTGAGTGAGATTCAGAAAGTGATCTGTGCCTTATTTTCTTGGGCACAGAAAAACTCCAAGGATTATTTCTACATACTATAATGATACAGGTAGGAAATTGGCAGAGATATGCAAGGTCGAACTTGGATGATGCCACGGCGCGTTGAGCGAGGTTTGAATTTTTTTTCCGGTCGTCTACTGCAATCTTCAACTCGAAAGAGCAACAAGTTCCCCGCACAGTCCCGCCCCCGCCCCCCGCATGAGTGCAGGTGACCACTCTACCTCCTCAATTTGTCATATTAGATCATACCGTTCTCATGATCCGAAGCTCTTCGACGTATGGCACGACATATAAACCGATGATCTCTTTTTCTTCAGGTCGTTTCTGGACTGCGCTAGCTTTCTGCATTCATCAAGCGACATGTTCAAGGGAATTGTACCCACGCTCGCGATTGCTAGTGTCGTCTTGGCGGAGACTGAACAGGCTAATCTGACTGTCTATACTCGGACCGGTAGTTTTGTCGGTGGTCTCAACGACACTTATCCGGACGTCAGGCATTTCAAGTATATCCCATACGCAAAGGTCTGTTACTCTCTTCTATCTTATGTGTATATAAATTCCGACAGTCAATTCTATAGCCTCCAGTGGGCTCTCGACGATGGGCTTCACCTGAACCTCTGGACAACTCCTCTGAGGTCATTGACTCGACTGTATTCGGTCCTTCATGCGCACAATACGTCTCAGCCGTTCCTTCCGTTTGGGCCATGAACATCACTGGTAATCTCATCGTCAATTATGGCGAAAGTCTCCTTGCTGGTGAATTTGCGCAGAATTCTGCTGAAGACTGTTTGACCCTTGCTATCTGGACGCCTGCAAACGCTACCGCTGACTCAAACCTTCCCGTGCTTCACTTCTTCACTGGTGGCGGCGACGTGACGGGTGGAATCAATATCCCAACTCAGCTTCCTGCAAACTGGGTCCACCGGTCGCAGGGACATATCGTTGTGACGACCAATTATCGCGTCAACATCTTCAGTCATCCACACGCGCGCGGATTGTACAATAGCACTAATTTTGGAATGCAGGACCAACGTGTGGCCATCGAATGGGTTGCTGAAAACATCGCCGCTTTCGGTGGCGATCCATCCAGAATCACGATCTGGGGACAATCTGCAGGATCTGGCATGGTGGATACGTATCTTTCTACATGGTACGATGACCCTATCGCTGCTGGTGCCATTATGAGCTCTGCGTTCGCCATCGGGTATCCTGCCATGTCCGAAGATTATGATGGACTCAACTTCACCTTTGTCGCTAAATCGCTCGGCTGCGATTTCTCAGACCCGAAGGTTGAGCTGGAATGTATGCGACGTATCCCGGCCGCTCGTATGGAAAACTTCGTCGGCCAATACCAGGACAACTCGACGCTAGTGAACACTTCTCAGTCTGCCATCACCTTCACGCGACAGGGTAAGATTTCCTTTTGTTCCAGCCATGCTCTTTCGTGCTTATAACGATCGACAGTTGATAACAAATATGTCTGGACCAACTACACCGAACGCCATCTTGAAGGAAAATATGCCAAAATCCCGACGATTTTTGGTACTACCGCCCGTGAATTCTCTGCGCTACTTCCCTACGCTGAGGATGGACCCTCGGAAGAACTCATCACAGAGGATACCCTCATATTCGTCTGCGGCGCCTACAACACCACCAAATTGCTCGACGAAGCTGATCTACCCACCTACCGCTACGAATGGGCTGGCAATTTCTCTAACATCGCTCCCGTCCCATGGCTCGGTGCTTACCACTATTCTGATCTCTACATGTTCTTCGGGACATACCTCATTGCGCCTGGCGAGATTACGGACTTGGAGATTCAGACGGCGGAACGTATGCAGGACTATCTCCTGGATTTCATCACCGATCCATCGTCGATGGCGAGCAAGGGATGGCCTGCGTATGATGTCTTTGCAACGAATGGGGGAAATATCACTCAGTTTGGTGCTGACGGGCAGGCGGTCCAGATAGTTACTGGGGATTCCGTCGAGGGGGCTTGTCACATTCCTAATGCGACATATAATACGACACCATGAACGTTCATGGGATAGAAGAGAGCGGAGTACAACAAACCATATCCTGGTTACAAATGTATCTTATAATTTATTTCAATGGCTTTGGCATGGGACCGCATTGCTTCTGTATCTTACCAGGCAAGCTCCGAATACGAACTCAATCTGTACCTTCTATTACTAGTCTTTGTTGTTGAATATGAAATCACTGCTCTACTAAGATTTTAATGCGACGGCAAAAGGCAGGTGTCTTAGAGCGTCTCCGGCTGCCTGCCATTCACTTAGGCTCGCTGTTTTTTATGTGTTCAAAAATCAGATTGGTGCGTTTTTCCCAGTCTTTCATATGAGATAGTGAGTACATAAGTATACTCATTCTCCTGCCTAACCTTGTTCCAGAAGAGGAACCGTTTCGCACCCGCCGCTTCCCGATTCCTTGTCATGCATATCAATTTCAAGTTCACTCTCTTCCCGCTGCATATGCTGCACCTCTCGATGGCGGGTACTTATTTTCAATTGATACAGGATGCAGAGAGTCAAAGTATAGGCAACGAACACGGCTCCCCGTTCATACAGCCTGAAAGCCTGGTCCATGTCAAATTTAACGCTCCCGCGGAGCGGAGGACGATCCAAAATCTGGACATAGTAAACCTGAGACGACCAAAGACGATGTACAGAAGATCCTGGAGGCTTGGTATAAAGAGAAGAAGATAGAGACACCCAGAAGTGGTTTCCACGTCGAGTCTAGTGGATCCAGAGACGATGATAGTAGTCTGGGATTCTACATTTAGGGTCCGGCGGTGTCGAAACACACTGCCCAGAAGAACAGTCAGACTGATTGGTCACTTACCTGCACGAACACAAGATGGTATCCGTAAGCCGAGGCGGCCGTCTTTCCGTTCTCTTTTGGAGTGGCTTCATAGATACTCGAGTAGAAGGACAAAGGGACTGCATATAATGGCACATCGAAATACCTTTGTTGTTGGTCGAAGTAGTTCAACGTTGAGCTTCCAGCAGGCTGCGATTTCACAATCTTGAGGCTATAGTACTTGGCCTAGAACGTGCGATAGAGCATTATTTTCAGTGACTATCGTTGCATGAACAAGAATGGATTCTACTGGAATTGGGCCTGAAACTAATGTGTTGTCCTTGCCTCCAAAACCTCCTTCATCACCTTTTCCAGCCGATCGCACAGTTTCCCAAGAATCCATTTTGCTTCACTCTCATTAGTGAACAGTGGTCCATCATCTCCAAGCCAAATCCATTCCTGGTTACTTGAACGCTCTCCGTCGTCATTAGTCGCACTAGAAGCATTCGATGAACGCACGCCCGCGCTCCGGGTTGGCGATCCTAACGACTTTAAACCGCCTAATCCATTTTTGTTGTTACTACCATTGCTGTCACTCAACAATTGCATCCACCTCTTCCAATCCTCCCAGTCATACTCCTTCGGTGGCTGCTTCCCGAGATCTTCGGAGACTAGCTTGATTTCCCTCGCGAGCCGAGCAGCTACGCCGCCTTCTTGTCCATGCTCCTTCTCAACGGCCTCAACGGCACCTCCTAGCTTCTCGATGTCACCTTGAATATCTCCGTTTCCGCTACCATCATCTCTAGCCGAGGCTTTGATGCGACTAGGGTCTGGTACAGCACCTTCTTTTACCTCTCGAGCTTCCTCCGAATGGACAGCCTTCTGAACGCTTTCCGGAGATCCAAGCGGCCAGAAGCCTCTCTGGCGGAGACGGCTGCGAAAGCGTGATGTAGGATGGGTGGTATCATCGTTGTTTCTAGTCTTCGTGTCACGTTTGAACGACCGTTCAGGGAGAATAGTCCGTTGACCGAGCCACATTGTGCCTTTTTGGACCCAGGC
>MU790989.1:0-14191 GCA_027886635.1 Lentinula boryana | reverse complement strand
TAGGATACAAGGTATAAAAGCTGTAGTATCTAGTAGTTAGTTCTTCAGTTTAAATATCAACTTAGATTGTTGCTGAACTCCGTCCGGATTCTTATTCTCCTTCATCATCGTTTGCATTATAACCGAATGATCTCTGGACGTCTTCTTACTCTTTCCTCATCGTCTTGAACATTCACAGAACCATACGACAAAGTGAGGGCACTACTGATAGTGGTGCTAAGGTTCTAGTTCACCACTTTAAACCTTCCGTACTACGACTAACGGTCTTTGATCACTGTTCAAGATCTCGATTGAGAATGAACCAGTTGAATACAATTATCTCCAACTCCTATTCCCTAAGACCTACAGAACCTCACTGGCATGGTCTTAACAGGAGTACAACTCCGCAATGGAGTAGGAATGTAGAACAAAACTCGAAGTAAGTCGGAGTATGGATCATGGAGCCTTGTAAAGACCTTGGCTTCACATGCATGTAACAGAGTGGGCATCTAAAGTACTAAAAGGGAAAGAATAAAAAGGAAAAAGAGTCAATTCATAACACCAATGTCCAACTAACCCTTAGGATTGTATTACCTCCATGAAGGTCAAAACTCCTGCAAAGGCTTTCCCATGATCATCATTGTGATCCTTTTTCCTACAGTCCCTGCCACATGATCATAATGTTATGATCATGCACAAAGAGGATTGGGTGAAGTCAAAGTGGAGTTAAACTTTGTGGAGTAAAGTCCGATGCTAGGAAAAGTGAACTAGTGAAGGAAGCTCGATCCTTTGGAGTTAGTCGGACGTTGGCAATTTATTAACATTGTCCCTGACACGTCGCTGTCCAAAAGTGAGGGAAGAATGGGACAAGGGTAATTCTGATTGTGTGTAGCTCCGCAATTGTACTGAGGTAGTCAAAGGAGTTGTGTATCTATTGAAATGACTACTACTATCAAAGGGTGCTATCAAAGTCAATATTTAAGCTAGGGAACTACCTATTGGATACTCTAGCTTTATACAATGCTACTACTAAGGTACACACCACTTTGCTATCTCTGGATAGGTAGATTAACCATGTGGACAACATGTAGAAAGACAAAGGAATGTCCAAAAGGGTTAAACAACATTGCTTAATGATGAGGGAAGGAAATTGTGAAGTAAGTGAATCCACAATGGAGTAGGAAGTAATGAACTGTCAAAGTAAACTGGAGTAAAGATCGCGGAGCCTTGGAAAGGCCTTGGCTTCGCATGGATGTGACACATAACAACTACTAATAGTAGTGTCAATGTCCAATTACTCCCTCTACTCTGTGGATTGTTTCTCTCTTCATGGGGGGATTATCCTCTTGCATTTCCAACCTATTTTGTGATTATATTGCAATTATTACATGATCCCAGAGTTGCACAATCAGAAATCTTAACAAAGAGAAAATAAGACCCTGAGTTCAAAGTTAAAGGTTCACTAGCACTTCTGAAGTTGGACTGTGGTTAGTGGTGAAGGATCATATCTTCCATGTTCATATTTCCCGCCAATTTCTAGCTGAATGGAAGCCTAAACATACCGTACTTCAATGGAATGAATACAGTTCCTTGAGGGGGATTTTAAGCGCCCAGAAGTCATCAGACTGTGGGGATTTTGATACGCGCTGCCATTCAACCTGAATACCGTTGACTATCAAGCCAGCGCGCCAGTGCATTATTGGCTCGCATTTTACATGCTGGGCATGCCATTCTCCAGTAATACCCTCAGTAACTGGGATGGTGGTCAAGGTCTATTTCAAGCAAGATACGAATACAATACGCTTTCCACAACAAAACTACCCGCAGTACACATAAAGAATGAGGAAAACATTTCGCTGGAGGATGGTTCAGATTCTCTAAAACAGCCTTTGGCTCTGCAGAGTCGGAATGGGGTGAGATTGTTATCGTCTGAGCAGTCTATCGCATCACAAGAGGATACAAGATTTCAAGTACGATATTAATTACTGCAATCTCAGCTCTTATGCTGATATGTTGCTCCTCTGCCAAGGTCAACGATACAGCTAGTAGGAATCACACAAACACAGAAAAAAATTATAGAGAGTGTGATTCCGACTCAGCAGTGGTGAGCTTTGTGACGGAGACGACCTCTCTTTCCCGTTGAATCATTATTCTCATATCTAGGCTTCTACAAAAGCGACAGAAATCGGCAGTTTATTCACTCCCCCTCAACAACACTCATCTCTTCGCACACATTCTCCTACGCTGGATACTATTTCTCTTTTCGGTGCAACTCCCTCTCCTCAATCAACAACGAGATCGCTTTCGCCTTTACAACAGCAACCCCAGTCGATGGGAAAGAAGCAGGAAAAGAGCGAAGAGGAATTTGATCCCAACTCCTATCACGGTCAGGGAACGGGCACAAATATATTCCTCTCCCATGTCTCCAGACCTCTTCTGCCTAACGACACCACTTTTGCACATTACTTGAAGCCACATCCCAGAATTTTGGATCAGATCACAAGATACAGCTCTCCATCTATCTTGTTCAAAGACTTGCCGTCACCGCCATCATCCAGGACGTATGCTCAAACGAGCCTAAAATCAAAATCGAGACCGAAATCTCATGTTCTTGCCTCTTCTGTTTCGGCGCAATATTCTTCGTTGGTATCGAGAGATCACACGTACACGAATCTTGAAGATGCTTTGAACGCTTCCACATCACATAACGCAGAAGATGACTATCTCGAGTCTATGGCCGATGCTCGACGCCCATTATCTTCTATCTCGCATAAAGGGAAAAGAGAAATCCTCGATGGCGCTCGCCAGCCGTCTTCCAAAAAGCTGAAGTTGAGTGCATCCAGTACTTCAATCTCATCTCATGGCACTGGTTCTACCTCTTTGATTCCCAAACAAAATCCGACGACCAAAAAATCATTGCATTCATATCGCCTAGGTGATATCATACCAACCGAGGAAAGCACAAAAGACGATTACATCTTGCTCTACGTTGGCACGCATGGGGATTACTCTAGTATGGGTTGGTCGAAGGCTGCGCGGGGGTCGTACAAAGGCATTCATATATCTCCTTCAACCGCTTCTAAAGGGAAAGACCGTGAACTTCATAGATCACTGGTGGTAAATTCCAATACGCGTCATATAGAAATGGAGAATAATCGAAAGGTCGGACCTGGGGCAAAACGAGGTCTACCTGCTGGTTTGAATGGTTGTAGCATTGGTTTCGGCATTGGTTTGAGGGACTGTAAGGGGAAAGAAAGAGCGGCATCGTCTGCGAATGAGAACCCAGGTTGGGCAGAATGTATGCTTCTATCTATCATCGCTGCTGAGACAAGGGCTGGACTTTGGATTGCTCATCATTCGGATGAAGGGTCATGCAGAAACGGTGATCAGACAGACGATGAAGATAATTTTTTGAACCGGGACTTGCCTGAGATTCACCAAATCCAAGCAATCACCTCGTATCCTTCTGCTCAATCATCCGTCTCTATTCCTGGTCCTCCTATGGCCCCTGAGGTACCTCCCCCACTTATTTCACCAGCATCACGATTGACTTCGAAACCGAAAACGCAAAAACCTGGGATTCCCCGTTTCGCATCAGCTCATCCTGTTCAATCGCCTCGCCGTTTATCAGAAGGATCATCGAGCTTCTCTCCGCTCAAAAGTCTCAAGATCGAGAAGGAATCTTCTATTTCCTCAACGAGCTCCGCCACTTCATCCTCTAAAACTCATACCACGCCATCCTCTTCACATTCCCAATCATCATTCACAGTCACTGCACCTACCTCTTTCTCGTTATCAATCCCAACTCCGTCATACTCATCCTCGTCGATGTCAGCACAAACCCTTCAAGAAAGCTATTCCCAGCCAGAGCCAGAACTGCATCACCGTATTTCTAGTCTATCAGAGCAAGCGCTAGGAAAACGAAAGGCTTCTCAAGATTCCGCAGTGAAGCCACATGCTAAACATAGCCGTTCAGTGACTCCCCGCGCTTCCACGATACCTGCTACGTTTAGTACGACCCAAGACCAGCATCCCTCGTCGACAGTGAGATTAGGAGGTACTTCGGACACTGGTGACATTCTTGAGACCACAGTATCAGGACGTTTCACTCCTCAGCCTGTGGCTGCACCATCGAATATAATTCCAACATGGGACCATAATCCACACCCTTACCACCTGCCTCATTACCATCGTCACAATACTAGTGTACACGCTCCTTGGACGACTGCTACACAAACCCAGATTTTCCCTGCCCCAACTGCAGTCGTGAACGATCGTCTATCCGACAGGATTGACACAAGATATAGAGTAGGAGAAGAAAATCTCACAGCTGCACAGGGAGGTGATCTTGATTCGAGTTCGTCTTGGGATGACCCGAATTGGGCTGTCGAGAAGCTCTGGGAGTTACAGAAGAATAAAGGAAAACCTATCATCGAAACCTTGGAGGGACAGCAACGTGTGATTCAGGTATGTTTTTGATATTCCTCACTTCGTTGATCACCGTCTCTCACTTTGCCTCGGTTACTGACGTTGTTCTCTTCCAAAACCTCAGCGAAACGGATTCTCAGAAAGTACAATGACAGAAGTCACCATTGTCTCGGAGTCGCCGAACCTCAAGCCTGGGTGTGTGCTAGAACCTGGTGCTGGTCAAGAAGCAATCGGCGACAACGCCGAGGATGATGTTAGAGAGTGGTTAATTCCTGGCCTAAGTGCGGGAGTGGGTGACGACGGAGCTATCGGCGGTCTCAACTCCAATATTGAGCCTGGCCTCTTCTCTGGTTCTAGCCCTGGTTCTGGAACGCTTCCTGGGTTTCATGACCACTCCGCTATATTGAACCACTCCCTCACATTTGGCGAGCTCGCAAACAGCACAACGACCATCAATCCTTCAGTTCTGTTTGCGGAAGATACTCGCTCGCAAGTGGAAGGTGCACAACCATCGCTCGTCTTCGCCATGCCTGACTCGTCGAAAGAGGCCTATTACTCTGGAGATACACTCCCATCTCGAGGCAAACAAAGAATTATCAGTGTTCTTCCGAAACGATATATCTCAAGTACTCGGTTTAACACCACCTCATCTGTAGTCCGCCGTGATTTCCCCCCTCCGCCGATTCCCGGGAACGTGTCGAGCCTCGTATTGGATTATGATTCAAATTCGAACACCGAAAGCTATGATGATCCAGACGGTGTCGACATCAACGTTCCTACTTGTGCTAGTGCTTCCCCTCCCGTTTCTTCCATTGTCCCGGTTCCTCCTACTGCCTTGGATGGACCATTGCAACAAAAACCAAAGTCGATGATCAATCCTGACGCTGATGTTGTTTCCATCGTCAGCGGATCTGATACGCAGACGGACGATGAGCCTAGAATTCACTTGCGAATCAACACACCCCGGCAGTCTTCCCCTTCAGCTTCCATGGTTCCTGGCTCCAACCATTCCATATCCCAAATAGTTACGAATGCAAATCTTTCCAAGCAGGAGGGTGATAGTGACACTTTGTACATCCATCGTTCGCGACGGGCTATGCGCCCAGATGCGGATTGGTCTGTGGTGCTCAAATCTGTTGGAGACGGTTCAACAACAGCCAAACAGGCTCAACGTCAGAAAGCGCAGGGCAAAGAGAAGAAGAAAGGACGTGTAAGCATCTGTCATCATTGCCGCACGAAGTCCTATAAATTACGTATGAGTTGCTCGAACTGTAGTCTCAAATACTGTGTTAAATGTATCACCAAACGGTGCGCATCTTCTCTTCTCGGTTTCCTCATCTGAGCTCAACTACCACATATCTTGCAGTTATGGCGACCTCCTCGCGTTTGACAAGACTCGAAAAGATTTCGTCTGTTTCAGCTGCATTGGCATCTGCCGTTGTGATCAATGTTGTCGTAAACGCGGGGAAATCTATATCTCTCTCAGAACCAGACGTCCCTCTCAGAACACGGCGCGAGGATCAAGATCTACACCTGCTCCAAATCCAGTTTTCGGAACTAATACTGGTCTCGATGAAACTTCCAAATTCATGACTGTCACGGAAAGAAGACCAAAAAGGGAGACAGCAACCAGGGTTGAGTTAGACCTGGAGCTGGAGCTGGAAGAAGATGAATCCAGAACTCTCACCGACGTAGTCAATCACTCTGAATTGAAGAACGGTGCAGGAAGAAAGGAAATAAGAGACAGAATCAATGACAAGAAAGACACCGAATCTCCGATGGCCTTCGTATCGTCGAAGAGAACTAATTGGCCAGAGGGTATGTTGGAGTATTATTGTCATCAATGCCGAAGGAAATCGTCCAGATTATTCATGAAATGCTCATTGGAAGGCTGCAACGCTAAATATTGTATAAGATGTATCACTTCTCGGTGTGTTCCTACCTTGTCCGATCTCTTGTCCTCACGTTGAACATTCTCTAGCTATTCCAACTTTTCATTCGACTCTACACGAGAAGACTTTCTTTGTTTCCGTTGCAACGGCATTTGCTGCTGCGATGTCTGCTGTCGTAAACGGGGAGAGACTTACATTCCGTTGAAAGGTCTTTCAAGGCCAACAACGCTCATACCCAATCCTAGCCGATCTGGTTTGAAAACTATAGCCAAACACCCACCCTTGATTATCGACACTAAGGTTTCGCAGCCTGTGGTGTATTGGGGCGCGGTCTACAATTTTTCAGGCGAGGCTATCGCCAAAGCGTATGTGACTTCGGTCGAAAACGACAACGTCATCTTTGCCCGGCCGCTTCCACCAAGATCCAGAGTTTTTATAGGGAACGTTCAGCCTGATTGGGGACTGGGAAGGCTCAAAATTCACTTTTTAGGGGAATCAAAGGATGACAGGGATATCAACGCTGGGTCAGCCGCTCTCGAGAACGATGGTGCATCGCTGGAGGCGAATCTCAGAGCAAGTCAAAAGAGGAAGAGGGTTCACTACGTTGGGAATCCTCCTCCTCCTCCAGCACTCATCTCTACTTCGCCTCTCGAACTCAGAGCAGGCGACAGCGTCTCTCGTCCTATTAATGCCGATGGAGTTGGATCTCAGGCCAAAACGATACCCGCTAGTAATTCTGTCAACGTCTCGCTTTTCGACAATGCTTCGGATGCAGACTGGAGCGAGACTGGGAACGCTGAAGGAAGCACAGTTCACTATATCAGCGACCTGAAAGATGATATGGACGTTCAGGTTATTCCCCTTTTAACCAAAGATGAAGCCGACAAGACCTGTTTCGCTCATCATCTTGAAGCTGAAGCACAATTCAGTATAAATGATGAGGTTGAAGGGATAGAGGTTGATATTGTGGACGACTCAGAAATGAACACTCAGTCCGCTCGGGTTTCTTCGTATGCGACAGACAGAGAAGTTGCAACAGAAATGGACTCGGAATCGGCAGTAACGGACTTGATGTCTAGTGGGGCCGAAGGGGTTATGGATGTAGACCCTCCTTCAAATTCCAATCTGAAGCAGACGGATAAAAGCGCTAGTGAAAGCCATAAAATGCCAGAAGGCCATGCCATCGGAGCTGACAACGAAGCTCTCATGGAATTTCATACATCGACGAGCTCAGGTCACGAGGAATTCGATGCTATTGCGGGAGTTCCTATCGATCATCTTTCTGCACTTTTTGACAGACAATTCGACGCTGAATTCATCTCAGGGAGTAACTCTTCTCACAGCAATCTTTCCATAACAACCAATATCCAACCCGAGTTTCGAATCTCTACTGAAGGCATGGACGTAGATAGTCCTCTGACCGATCTGAGTGACGAAGGTGAGTTCAATTCATTGCCTGTGTGTATTGAAGCTCATAAATGGTGAGTAGAATGCTATAGATGATCAATGCCTTGGTCTTTCTCTAGTTGCTCTCCCCTGCTCTCCACGACCTAAATGCTTCTATTTATCAATCAGACTACCGAGACAAAACATCCTTCAACGTGAATGACCATTCTGTCGATACAGACTTTCAGTATAATATTGCCATTATCAATCTGTAGTGTCATCACGTTCTCAATAACTACGAGTAGTAGATATTTTGCCTCTGTCATTGAAATCAAAAATGTGCAGAGCTATTTCAGTTTCACACGACGTCGCCCGAGCTCAACTTGAATTTTGGGCAGTCACGATATATCTATGTCGCCTCTGCAATCACACTGCAAGGAATATTTGTTTTTGCAATTTAATCGAAGAGCCACAAGACTTCCGAAGAAAGCTCATCGGGGCAGCCTCGGGCTGAAAAAGTTGACAGTTAAATGATGAAGTGGAATGACATTTCAACTTCGAGCTCTACAAATGTATGCAAAATATCTGCGGGCTGTTGAACCCGTTCAGCTCAGTAGATTTGACTTGTCTATTGCAGGTGAATTCAAAATACCGTAAGCAGGATATGCAGGCCTTATGACCATCAGCTTCATCCATGCTGCGAATCCTGTAGAAACAAATATGAAACGGGCAGCTCCCCCCGCACTTCCCGCATTGTATTTCAGGATACACCTTGACGGCTCAGGAGGTTGCAAAGAAATCAGTGTCCGCTTTTACTCTTTCTGATCCCAACGATATATAAGTTGAAGCCACTCAGTGCACACCCAAGTTCTCATTCTCCTCAAATCCCATGAAGGTTTCCAACATCCTTTTTGCTTCTGCTTTGCTCCTCTTTGTGGAGGCAACCCCTGCTGTCACAAAGCGAGGTTTGGATGACTCCAAGAATTCTTTCAATTCAATGCTGAAATCAGAATGTCTCTCAGAACAGATAGTATGCCCTGGTCAACTCACGGTCTCTGAGATCTTCATCGGCGCAGAAAACAATGTCAAGCTTGCCCAGGTCTACTGCCCCGAGAACACGGCACCAGCTCTTAACGCCCGTCAAGACAATGGTACCGCTCTCGATGTTTGTGGAGCCACCTGTCAGCCTTTACGTTCTCCGTTTACCTTGATAAATCTAAATTCTGAATCTTAGGCGAAACCAATTGCTTCACTCCTAGTGGTGGAGGGCCTGACCCCAATGACTGCACCGTCATTGCAGATGCAATGAGGTTCTACAGCCAGAACGTTAGTGAGTATAGTTGTAAAGCAAATAATGAGAGATCGTTTGCTGACCACCTATCCTAAGACGATACGTTCTATATCGGTACTGGCGTGAGCGGTTTTTTTTACCGTCGTGATATCCATGAGCTCACCCAAAACTCTAGACCAACAACACCGTGGTTTTGACCTACTCAACCTGCGAGACCTTCTATGTCAATCAGGATCCTGTCGAGCAGAGCTATTGCTACAGCGACTGGGTGAGTTGAATCAAGCAATCATCTCACCTGTTTCTGATGTATATTTATTAGGCCTCTATCGTTGACTATGTATGAGCAATTTCATGATCAAAAATCCAGAACAATACTAAAAGTCATCATTCAGATTGCGCCTAACTGCCAGTCAACTCAGAATGCCCATGGAGGAAACTGTATCGCTGAAGACCAGCAATGGTTCATTCAGTAAGTTTTTCGCTTGTCCCATGCTATATGGATCTGTCTAACAGACCAACAGGGTTCAAACCAACTGAACATCTCTTGCTTTACCATCCTTCTTTTCTTAGCGCCCTTCGTTTATTTTCGAACTCGGACAGTGTTTTATATAAACTAAATTTGATCAGTTCATTGTGTGTTGTAAAACGGATGATGTTACAGATTGAGTCTACCAAGATACAGTTTGTGCGCTGTTCAAGTCAATGGATACATTAGAGATGACTAGCTTCTGAAGTCCGGACATAAACTGCCAATTTTCAATGTTCTTTCCGCTCACAGAAACCTTGACGGGTGTCTTGTTGACTCCCAAAATCGTTACTTGCTGCAACATCTGCTCAACAGTGAAATTTCCATCACTTGAGATATGAAGTTGGTTCGTAGTCGCCGAGAACGTTATATCTCGGCTTTCACTTGGTGGGTTGGTAATCCCGTCATCGATGTAGGCTGTACCAAATGCATGCTCAGTGGATTCAAGTGACACCACGAGAGAGAACGGTCCTGTCCTCGTTTCTGTGGTAGTGTATCCAGGCATCGCGTGCAAGAGGAGAGCGGAGCCGCCGCGAATATGAACGTTGATGTGACCAAGAGGAGCAGAAAGGGTTGCAGTGCCGTTCGACGCGTTGACCGCTTCGTGCGTATAGAAGTCTCTCCAGGTAACCTGGCCACGACCAGGAAAATGACCTGGCAAAAGACTATTAGCGTCCTACCGAGCCAATCAAGAGGCATAAAGACGTACCCTCCACAGTGGAGACGTTCGGAGTCAGCACTGGCGTTACCAATATATCTCCACCAACCAGGAATTGCTTGTCTACGGCGAAGAGTTCAGGCTCTGTGGGGAACTCATACCAGAGTGCTCGAACTGGCGGAGTCCCACGTAAGGAGGCATTAGCAAAAAGGGTAGTCTAACAGACAATCAGAATTGGATATGGTCATATAAACGACCGGCTCACCCAGTATGGGAGCAAAGTATATCGAGTGGCGATAGCAGTACGAGAGGCATTTGCTACACTATTCCACCGATAAGGCTCCTGGGACAGTGCACCTCGCTCATTGTGATTACGATAGAATGGGACGAAAGCAGATAGTTGCATCCACCGGTTACATAATTCCTCATCAGTGTTACCATCTACATTGTTTATCAGACCTACTTCACGTCGAACATAATTCACATGCACTTACTAAACCCGCAAGTGTCCGCACCAACGAATGGGATCTGGAATATCTGGAACTGGAGGATGCCTTGGATATTATAATAGAGGTATTCCCATCTAAAGAAAGACGTCAATTTTGGGGATTGACGCTGAACAATCTACGCACTTGGAGAAATTATCACCGAGCTGCGCATACTTGTCAGAAGAGAGGCAAGATTGGACTACGATTAAAACCTTACCCAATGACCGGACCATTTGCCAGAAGATGGGAACGTGGAACGTGCGATGATAACAGGTCGTTTGCCGGGTTGAAGTTGTTGAAGGGCTAGATGGGTTGCTTTCTCCTCCATCATGCCCCACATGTTGTGTACATCCAACTCCACGAAACCCCCAGCATGGGTAGCGTTAGTCGCAAGGGTGTTAATAGATAGATCGCCGGCGCCTGGAATTAGCGTTTTAGGCTCTCTTTATGATTCGACGCGATGAATGCTAAAAAGATGAAGTACCATTATGAATCGCATACGGAGGGGTATTGAGGTTGACTCCTTTTTCCGCTCCTGCTCCTACACCTCTTTTCGCTAAGGTAGAAGGAGTACTATTGTTCGTGCACGTCAACATTCCGTTTATGGTGACATTACCGCTGGGGCCGAAAACCAAGGCGTTATAACTTCAACGGATAAGGTTAGGAGTACCATTGGTATAATGGAAATGAGTGAACATACCATTCCGGATAGTCGATGACAGGATCTCCTGGATCTCCCGGGAGCAAGAAAGGCACGGAAGTATTGCTTAAATCGGCACCCGTTCCACTAGCGAAAGAAAATGCACTCAATAAGATACGAAAGGAAGTAGGCGTTGGCGAAAAGGCAAACCACTTACCAAGATCCCTGGCAAAAAGAACTGATCTCGTTCATGTCTAGCCAGATGCCGGAATATTCTACACCGCCGTCGCTCCAGTTCTTCAGCGACTCAGTCCACCATCCCTGCGTACTACTCGCGAACCAATCCGGAAAGACCTAGATTTCTTGTATCAGTGTATCCTTCAGGAGATAACGGAAGATATCACTAACAGTGTATCCTGGCCAGACTTTACCAATGTACTCGGAGCCATCTGGATTCTTGATGAAAGTACCCCTGCACAATGGTGTTGAGTGACAAATACTCGTGAACAGACGAATGATAGACCCACATTTCATGTCCCCTGATGTACGGATCATACTATGCAATTCATGAAGTTCACAGGAATAAATGGGTGAGTTAAAGTGACACATACGACGTCGGTGGCATTGGTGGGATGAGGAATCGCAGCGTCTAGAATAGGGATATCTGAAATGAGCGAGCGAAGGTTCAATCAGGGAACGCCACTGAGAAGACCACACTGTACAGCCTACAGTGTTGATTATTGGAGGCCTGTAGGAGACGACCGTGGGTCAACAACTCCTAAGTTAATGATGATAGACTAATACGTACCAACTCCTGAATGAAATTCCGCATTTCGTCTCCAGGAAAGCTAACAGGATCAGATGTGAAGTCACGGAAAGCATGATATAAGTCGATATCATTCCACATCACTGCAATGCTTTGAACAGAGATCTCTCATTGAAGAAAATGATTATTTACCTTCTAGAGGAATTTTTGCGGCCCTCATCGCTTGGACTTGTTGCATTGTTTCGTTGAGTGAGATATAGCCCCACCTAAAGCAAATTGGTGAGACGACTTCTCCTTGAGTCTTGCTTCAAAAATTGAAGCTGACCTGCAAAGGTGGAAACCGAAAGCCCACGAGGGAATCCAGCTCGGTAGTCCAACTAGAGCGCCGTATTGTTCAATGACTGCATGAGGACTAGGGCCAGAAAAGAAGTAAAAGTCGAGCACTCCTCCTAGCATTCGGTATTGAATAAGCGACTGTAAAGCGCCCGGAGGGGTCAAGAGCAAGATATCGGCTCCGGACGAACTTCATGAGGCAAAATAGAACAAGCAGAATTAGAAGATGAAGGAACAATAGAACGAAGACTCAGCACCTGAACAGAAAGACACCGTGGCTTTGCGCTTCGTTCGTGGTCTCATTGAACCTATGCTCGAGATAGATGGGATGATTCCCATACCTGAACCAAAACGAATTCAGGAATCGGTGGTGAGAAAATCGCGGGGAAACCTAACATATTCTGATCGACTGGGTCGGCTATATCGCGAGCCCAAAGGGTTTGGATGGACCCTCCATTGGAAGCCACATTACGTCTAAAGCCTGAGCTTGCGATGACCTCGCCCAGTCCGTAGATATTGGTATTCAGTGGTAACGAAGAAGTCAGCTAAACAAAGTTCAATGGTGATGAACTATTTCAAAGAAAAGACTTGCTTACTTGAAGGTATTGATCTTCAAATACAAGGGGGAACCCATCCAAAGCCGTTGAAGTATCATCAGTGATAACAGGCGGCAATGGTGTTTCAGGGAGCGAAGAAAGCCGTGTATCGAAAAGAGGAATTGCGTCAGGATTAGATCGGCGAGTGATCCAGAACGAGAACGGAGATGATTCGTAATTAAACACCAAATCAGACGATTGAGTGAACGAGGTCGTTGGAGGAGGTGGACGAGCAATAATGGATTCTGGGATGGTGAACTGATTGTTTTCGCTGTCTGCGATGCGCACACGCAGTCTGGAATACTGGTAGTTAGATGTATCCACGGTGAAGAGTCGAACAAGGACGTACCGAGAATCAGTCTCGTATGTGACCTGAATTGTAAGATTCTCAAAGTCAGTTCCAAACGCATTGCAAGGCGGTCCTGATAGGGAAAGTTGCGCAATCAGTCCAATTTTGCTTTCCTGGAGGGAGTGCAAAGAGTATCCTTATCAAAGTTTGATATCAGCCGGCGCGCGGAGGACATCTAGGAAATCTCAACCACCCACCTGGGCAGCTGGAGAGGTTTTTGGAGAAAGTCGTAGAATCACTTTCCGCTAAGTAATTAGCCTCAGAGGTTAGCACGTCTTGAGAAAAAGGATGTATACCAAGGACTCCAACAAAGAGCCTTGCTACCGCGAAATACAACCCAAGGTTAGAGAAGATCATGGCGGAGAGAAGGAAAGCTTTAAGTGGGACCGGGGATGATACAACATATTATATAGGGACGCCGAGAGCTTCATCGACGTCAGGAGTCACGGTGGTCAGCTGTGCTCAGGCGTGAAAGATGAAGTAATCGGTTGCACGGAGCTGAAAGGTCGTTTTATTCTGGGTAAGTTGATCAATTTCACGACAAGAGGGCTAGATTCTTACAGAATAACTTGATTAAATCAGGAGGCAGTCAGGGTATTGCGAGAAGACAGAAGCCTTACAGAGAGAATGTGCGCGCAACAAGGGATGTTAAAGGATTGGAAGAAGAATATGCATTCTAATGCTATGTTACTGCTGGTAGCTGGACGAATACGACTAACAGAAGCTAACAGACTAGCTCGAATTTCCCCACGTGGCAAACCCCGTATGTTGTAACAGCCGGTTCTCGATAACCGGATTCTCCCCGGACTTTCTATTTAGGGTTAGATTCAGAGAAACTTAGGATATCTTACTTTCTCTC
>MU790988.1:0-14332 GCA_027886635.1 Lentinula boryana | reverse complement strand
AAGTGGTAGATAATGCAAGCGGATACTTGAAATTCTAACGAGCTTATTTCATAAAGCTTGCACTAACGGAAATGGAGGACTGACTTGCTCTACATGAGAGTGGCTTTGAAGCCTCGAAGCAGCTGGTCCTGCTTGCTTCAACTATGAAGTCGTGGGTCATAATCTCTATGAAAACAATGAAGCTCATACTGAAACACAATTCTTTCAAGTTATCTCAAATTATTCAATTATCCACATAGATGTTATTTCTTATGATTACCAATTTGCATTGCGAAAATCTTGGTTTTCCATCTTCAATGTGCTTATGGTGAAGTCAAGAGTGATCCGAAGTCTCAGTCCATGTACTCGTCTTCTCTCGAGTGACTACTTTATATGGAGCTCTTCTTATCTAAGAACATATAATGCAACGCTGAGCTGGTTTTCGGCAATTGATTAACGATTTCCGATCGACGTTCGGTATCCACTGCTTTGACATTGACTAAAATAGAGTAGGTGGAAAATATCACTGCTGGATGTCGTGGAGGCATAAGCTTAGCCGAGAGGCGGTAGCTCAGCTTATGGCAGAATGTAGCTAGTGATCGAACAATAAGGGGAAAAACCACCTCGACTGAATGGCCTACAATGGAAATCAGCTATTTGACTTTGACTCTAGCCTTTTTCTTTGTTCGAAAATCATGGTTATAAATGTGAAGCTGTAGCACCTATCCGCCTCAACTTCCATTCCCCCACTACATATATCATGTTTCCTACGACTCTTGCACATATTGCCGACTCAGAGGAGTCGGACCGGGCTGCAGCACTTAAGCAGGTGACCGCGTCAAGACCGAAGCGTTTTCACACGCCTGGACCAACCGAACCACCACAACCATCATCTTTATCTCATCCTCCTTCTTATCCCAAATCGTTCTCCCATACTCCTGCGACTAAGCTCAGAGGTACATCTTCCGGAGCCTATCTGACTGCCTCAAGAGTAGAGACAAAGCGAACAATTCTCCTTTCTGGCGACGTGCCCAGAATGATTCCAGAAATCCCCGTTGACTTTTATTTCGAACGCGTCTTACCCCCACTCGCGCCTGAATTGACGAATCATGTTGACACTATCATCAATATCTTGGAACGCAAAGGTGTCGTCGATGCTGATCGAGATCGATGGGCGGCCTTTCCTGTCGATCCAGCTGAAGCCACGGAGCATGAAGGCGTAGTTTTTCAAGGTCTCACCACCATCTTCAACGCTGTCGTTGCTGTAGCTAAAGAAATTGAGAGCACGCTTGAACAGACCTTCTGTTTTCTGGTAACCGGTCCTGTTCCTGTGTATTCTGACCGAGGGGCAGGAGACTCACAGCCTGATGGATTCAATAAGATATTCACCAATTCTCCGGTAAAGGAAGATGGTTCGGTGGCCTTGTCTGCTCTAGAAGAGCAGCAGTCGACCGGTAGTAGGTCTGTGAAGAACCATTCCGTCTATGACATCGTGAATCTGCAACAATTCAAACTTCAAGAAGACACGACCCGGACTAACGACGTACGTCCATAAATTGTGTTGTTTGGGCTATCTTGTCCTAATATTCTTATCCGCAGGATGTAGCAAAACTATGCTACGATATGACTCAAATCCTAGCCCTCGATCCTTGCAGACGCTTCACCTTTGGGACTACGATTGAAAACTGTACGACTCGACTCTGGTTTCTTAGTCATGCCACTTTGCTGAAAACCGCGCCCTTTGACTTCATGAAGGTATTTTATGTTCAATTCCGCTTTTTCAACTCACTTCTCACTGGCTCAAAGGACCGTCGGCGGCTTGTTCGTCTTTTTCTTTCCTTAGCGTTCGCATCGCCAGCCAAGATGGGCTGGGATCCGACAATCACATTCGACCATATGGGCAATGACGATCGGCGGCAGTACAAAATTGAAGTCGACGGGAAATACTATACTACCCTCCGAGTCTTATCTGACTTTGCCGCAGATAGCCCTCTTGGTCGTGCTACGCGAGTTTGGAAGGTGACAAATGACGAAGGAAATATTCATGTTCTTAAAGATGTCTGGCTTGATCATAGTCGCATGGAGGAACATAAGATTCGAGAGGCAATTCTTGAAGACGTCCAGCGCTTGAAGAACGGGCAACGCTATGCTGAAGTTCTCAAAAATTACATGCTTACGCCAATCGCCTATGGGAAGGTTCGTGTCGGTGATCTAGCAGATGACACAACCGAGGTCATGCTCGGTGGCTACAATGTGGTTGAAGACGATATGGTCCTCCTTATTACTCCTACACCCGCTGCCAACAAAAACACAACGGGTAGTACGGGTATGAGGACCCCTGCGGATAGAGACTCTCTACAGTCTCACCCGCTGTCTGACGTTGACGAATGTTCTCCAAATCTATCATCCCAAACTCCTCGCCGTAAGATTCTCAGCGCTCCGGATAAAGGAGGCAAAAATAAATTGACGCATCATCGCCGGTACCATTATCGCGTTGTATTCAAGGAGTATGCGACAACAATCTATGAAGAGCGAGGTTTGGACAATATTTTCCGCGCGATAGCGGAAGTTGTTAAAGGTACGCAATGCATCGCCTGGAACATGTATATTTTTTTCACCAACGCGTAGCTCTATGGATTCTCCATAAGGCTGGATGGGTCCATCGCGATATCAGTGGTGGAAACATCTACTGGTACGAAGAACGACGGACGGGCCTAATAGGGGATTTTGAGTATGCCAGAGCTAGTACAGATCGAGATCGGCACGATGTACGAACGGTATGTGTTAGTATTTACCTGCTGCTGTCCGAAGCTCATCAATCTTTATGCTATCTTACATAGGGGACTCCCTTTTTTATGGCCGCCGAAACGCTCGCCCAGAAGTACCACTTCAAAGCGCGCCAACTTCTGAACATTGCCGAAATGGAAGATACACCAGATTTCGGTAGTACTTGGGCAGACAACCAACCCGTTCTGAATGCCACTTATCCCACCCCGTCGCTGGAAGATGTGGTTCCTTTCTATCACAACCCTCTCCACGACCTCGAATCAGTTTGGTGGATAATCATCTATGTTCTATTCTTCAATGACGACGTAGAATCACTGTCACCTGCCCCAGAAGCCCGCCAGCATCAAATGGACCGTTTATTTAGTGGACAGTTGGAGAGCATGCCTCGATTCTCATTCTTAACAGATCCCGAAGGCTTGAGTGAGGCTAGGCAATACTTGTCCTCTACCTTCGGTGTTGCTCTGGACCTTCTTGAAAACTTTCGAGCGTGTCTCGAAACTGCGTATGATAAATCGGAGAGGACATACCCACAAAAAATAGACGAGACGCACTTTTTTATTCACAACTCGCTTCTGAAGGCTGTTCTCCAAAACCCGGCCTACATGGAGCGTCTATCGACCGTCAAGCTGGTCCCGGTCAAAGCAACAGCGCTGAAGCGCAAAGGTGATACAGAACAGTATGGACGCTCTATCAAACGCACCCGGTAACCATCTTCATATCTCACCTCATTATACTTGCTGATTTACTCCTTGTCTTCTAGGATATCGTAATCGCACGATTTAGGTGAGCTCAAATCCAATGCCAATCCCAGAAAGCCCAACGGCACGTCTTCCAGGTCCGTGTACTGTTTCGCCGCCTTTTTTATTCTCTGGAATAACGCTCTGCGCGATGGTAGAGGGAGCTCTTTATTGAGTGCGCAGGCCTCTAAACCAGAAAATGTTAAATGAATCAGCGGTCGTTGTCCCATTTCTTGGATGACTGCCACGCTTTTACTTTTCCGAACGCTATACCACATATCTCGACTGTATTTCTACCATTTGTTCTGCATTTAATCACACACAAATCACACACACTGTATTCTGAAGAAGGACCCTTGTATTATTGTTACTTATTAGATTCAATATCTGCAATACTAACAAGAGATGTCGAATTCCCAATGGGAAGGCGGTGAATTGTTCTGTATCCCTTCTTCGAGTTAGCAGAGCTGAGATCTCAAGTTAGGACAAAGGCTGACTTTTAAAGTGATGAGTGTCTGCGGTTCTGTAATTTCCAGTCTTCTGTTCGCCACCGTAGTCTGAAGTGGGCCAAAACTTCACAGTGGACCACAAGACAGCGTGTTTCATATTTCATAGCTGCGAACCCGGTTCTTGAATCTTGCTACGAGGGAGATCGCTGCTTTTTTAATCTATGATGCCCCGCTCATGTTGGTTGACTCGTGCTCTATCCTCACACTGGAATCTGGGCGGTCAGAAAGGTGATCTGCTTCCTTAAGTAATTTCGTCACTATGCTGCATACTAGAAAGACTAAGATTACAGGCTTAAATATGTACTATACGCTATAAGCTAGCACGGATAAGAGAACAGCTACATAGTTACTACCCAAGAAACTAAGCAAAACGTTTGCAAGTACTGTACAGCCTGCATCGCTAGTCCTGATTCAAACCTACCCTCTTGAATAATAATATCACTGCTTCCCCGGAGTCTTCTCAGTTTTTCCAGATTCTATTCGAGTTCCAGATAGCTCCTCTTGGGCAGCAGCATTCCGCTCAGCCTCTTTTGCTTCATACAACGCCGACAAGGTCGTAGAGTTAAACACCAGATCCGTGATAGACGTATGGGGATGATGAGGGCTGAATGGAGCAGAAACATGATCCGAAAGCGATGAGATGTGCAGGGAGGGCGATGGCGACGCTGCATCAGTAGTGTCAGACCCCGTAGACTCCATTGAGCTGGAGGTGTTTGGAACGGTGGCGGTTTGATACAAGACATTGAGATTCCCCGGGTCGAGTACGATATTGGCGATAGAAGTTACAGGTAGTGGCAAGTGTGGAAGGAATGGATCCTGAGCATGAGCGGGGACAGGTTCGAGCTTGGATGAAGACGAAGATAGAGAGGCAGTTTTCTCATTGCCGGATTTGTGGCGGAAATTGAAAGATGTAAAGTGCATGATGGAATTATCTCTGGGACTACAAAAGTTAGAAACAATACGTTCGTCGCTGGAGAATCATGAATACTCACGGAATAAATTCCTTGGATGACCGTACGAGGTGAGAATACTTTACTAGTAGACTGCAAACGGAGGCTCGGAAAGCTTTATATGAGTTCCTGTGTATAGTCCACGAAACGGAAGGTGTTAACAATTAGGTTGCTGTGCACTAGCTTCTAGGAACAGGACAAAAGAATCCAATTGCGCCTTTCTGGCCGTAGTGTTACAAACCACAAGGATAACGTGAGTATAACAAAATACACATGCAGTCTTGTGGGCGTTGTTGCGGCTGAGAATAAAGAGTAGATAGTAGATATCACAAGGAATTAGCGGCGCCACGTCGAGAGATGGTTAGTGTTCGTGAATGGAGACGGTTGGACGGGAATGCCAGAGCTGAATTATACGCCTCAGCCTGAGGGATATTGAAGATGCACACGTCTCAGGTATTATGTTGTGTTACGCTGGTGATAATCGTTGGATTACTGTAAGGAAGCTGAAACTTAAAAAACTGGTCTCCGATGTAGAGTACAGCCTAGAGTCCCGGCTAATCAGATTCTCGTTCTTTGAAACGTCTAGACACATTGCGCACCTCGTAAAAAGCCCAGATTCGTATCTTCGTCTCTGCAAGCACAATAGTCCTTCTCGTATAATGTATCCGACAAGCGTAAAAGATAACAATTTGTAAAGGTACGAGGAGAAGGAACTAAAAGTTGAGAATGTTTTGAGTTTTGGAGGGTCAGACGCGCTATATCCCTCCACTATATGGGTCAGATCCAGGCTTCGTCTGCAAGGCTCTACATTGTGGATCTGAGCGTCGGCGAATCAGCGTGAGAAACCCACTGATTCACACACTCCTAGTAGCTCCTAGTACGAAGGGGGCACTACGCCCGCAGCGCTCTACTAAGCCTCTAACAAAACTGTTCCCCGAGAAGATCTTTTCCCCCACGTTTCAAACACGTATAAAAATGCTGTCCACATAGCAAATTGCTTGCACCATTATTTAATTGGAGAAATTTCAACTTCAACTGTCTTTCACGTTCAACGAGGCGATGTGAATTTCATATACTACAGATTTCTGCGGGGTGTGTCTTGGCGCGTTCTTCTCGCTCAAGAAGCTCGACTTGGAAGACGAATACCGCAGTCAACAGGAGAGAAAACTACCGACCGTGATCAGGGACTTTGAAGAGGGCAACAGGGCACTGGCTTTCGAGGAGCTTCAGGTAGGATTTGAACCCAAAGAGATGGGTTTGATTCCGGTCAAGGTAAACATCATAAACTCTCTCTGTCCGGCGGTCACCGACTCAACTACATAGCCTTCCCTCCGACTTAGTGCCCTTGTTGATATTTGAATATGAACCTTTGTCTGAGAGCGATCTGCCAGCAAATGAGATGTCAGTTTCTGGATATCCGCGGAATCGTGCTCGTTCTGTTACCAGTTAGGCTGAGTTCAACTGGTCAAGGCGTTTGAAAAAAAAAGTATATAAAGACGAAGCAACATGTCGTTTTCAAATATCTCTTTCTTCGTTCTCAACTTCTTTCTTCTACATTTTTGTTTTCTGCACCTCTTTGACAACGATGCTCTCCATCATCGCCACCGCTCTCGCTGTACTTCCAGCTGCTCTTGCGACTAGCTGGGATGTTTCTGTCGGTCCCAATGGACAGCTAATCTACTATCCAGAGTATGTCTTGGCCGAGGTTGGAGACACTGTCAACATGATTTTGTACGCGTTCTTTTTTTTCTGTCAACCTGGTTCGAGTTTGATGCTTATGTTTCGATCCAGTCACCCAAAGAACCATACCGTCACTCAGTAAAGTATCGATAGCGCTTGTTCTTCATGACACATGACACTGATCAACAATATTCGTTAAGGTCAAGCTTTGATGCAGTACGTTAAAGGATTTCCAGACTCAACCACTCAGTAGCTCAATATTTTCCTTCAGCCATGCGTCCCCCTCTCTGGAGGTGTTAGCTCCGGTTTGTCAGTCAAAATACTCCCTTTGACCTTTCTGCATTGGTCTAACTGTTTCCTAAAGCCTGCCCGTTGCTTCAGACAGTGATCCCGAGCTGCCAAACTTCGTGATCACCGTAAATGATACGAACCCAATATGGATTCATTGTGAACAGAAAGGACATTGCGGATCTGGTGAGCAAATTACTCCTTTCCTATACTCTTCTTTTCCTTATGATTCCACTAAACACCAATGCTTTTTCTTCGGGTAGGAATGGTATTCGCCATCAACCCTCCAGATGCATCTTCCAATCATTCATTCGCCGCCTTCCAAGCTCTGGCTATCGAACTCAACGGAACTCAGACATCTGCCCTCTCCATCAGTACACCTCCGGCACAATCATGGGCGACAGCTACCGCTACGGTGTCTGATGCTTCTTCTACCTGGGTGTCAACTTACACCAGCTACTCGGGAACTCCAGGTTCGTATCGTGATCTATATCTAAATGACTCAACTTCACTGATTTTCCAATTGACAGAGCCAACCTATGCCGCAGGTGGTCCGGTAACCCACAACATTACCGTTGGCATCAATGGACAGTTGGCGTTTGGACCGGCAAATATCAGTGCTGCCATTGGAGATATTGTCGAGTTCACGTTCCTCGCGAAGAACCATAGCGTTGTGCAATCCAGTTTCTCGTGAGTTATCGATAGATTGATAGCCTGCACTTTCCCCTGAGATCTCCCCTAGCGAACCTTGCACTCCCCTCGCGGAAGGTTTTAACTTGGGATTGTGAGTTGCTGTAATTTCACTAATACTCACCGTGCACATTCTTATTTATTGTTCTCTTTCTCTAGCCATCCAGTCGATGCTAACACCACTGGACCTACCTTATCAATCACCGTCAACAACGTAAGTTCAATCTCAATCCATATCACCTACCCAGCCTCTAACATACCACTCTTATTTTCTCAAAATAGACTTCTCCAATCTGGGGCTACTGCGCACAAACCAGCCCCGTCAGCCACTGCGGTTCCGGTATGGTCTTCTCTATCAACGCCGTTGAATCCGGTGCAAACAACTTTGCTGCCTTCCTCGCTCTCGCGGAAGCTATGCTAGCAAACTCGACTAGCGAGGCTGCTTCGGGCGGTGGAACAGCCTCAGCAAGTGCTCCCTCTAGTACCAGCAGTCAGAATGGGGCTCTTTCCGTTGTGAACCTAGGTGGTAGTACGGGGGTTATGAGCACAGTACTGGCTATGATTGCGACGGTTGTGGTTGGGATACTTTGATTCGATTTAATGCGATTTCTTTGCGTTTGGAGTTGAGAAAGACTACATTCTTTGCTGCAATGGTATTGACACTTATTCTACATACCTGTTTCGCTGTAATGGACCTTGTATAGTTGCTCTAGAGCTCACAACCAGTATTGGAAAACGATTGAAGCTCTGCTTGAGCGATGTCGCAAAGCAGGATATTGAATGTAGTGGCTAGCCTTCTTCACATCGAACCAGAGTCATATAATGCAAAACGATTGGGGTCAACGCAACGTCTGCGCTCTCTCACCCGGTTCAAGCGATCGCGAATTTAGAAATGTTCCTAAATCGAAGACATGTATTGGATGAAGTAGACGCATACACTGTGTGCTACTGTGTGGAACAGTCGATTGTGAGGTGTTTGCTTTCCTTTCTAGCAAAATGAGGAGGTCATAACTGATTACAAGAAGACGAAACTAGTTCTTCGCACTACTAGTAGAATCGGTAGTAGTTGAAACTTGACGTGAATCCCTTTGGAGATCGCATCCATCTTCTCATGGTAATAAAATGATTAAGGAGTCATAAGCTGTTGAAGTTGCTTCAGTTTACTCATCATATCAGTCTTCATCCCATTCATTGGCAGCGAGTCTTTGAGCAAGTTACTATATCTTAAGACTGGAACCAAAAGTTGAAGTTTTTTTGTCCACCCAGCATCTTCCAGAGGTCACAGCTCTTATCCTCCGACCACACTACTTGATTGTACCGCCTTTCCAAAATCCTAAAAAGCGTTTTCAATGATTGGCAGTACTCTACCGTCGCAGGCGATCCAAGTGCTTTAACCAATTTTCAATATCTTGAAGGTTCAATCGGGTGCTTTCAGCGCTCCTTTTAGAATCGTCAAGTTGTCGACAACAACAAAAATTTAGAACTAGCGAGAGTATCTGCAGTCTGCGCGCGCTGAATCCTAGCGACTTCGGGCAGACGTAAGCGCAAGAGCGGGGTGCTGTCAGTGAGTCAGTGTATCGTTGAATCTCTGAGTCTGAGTGGTGGCAGTGGCAGCCTCCTGGCATGCCGCTTGTAACGTTTGAGCTTAGCCTGGCTAGTCGCTTGTGTTTCACGAAGATGGTTTCGTTCGAGGGAAGACTTCAGAAACTCATTGCAGATCTGACCTTCTAGCCTGATATTCGCCTGAACGATCTTCTCTCAATAATTCTTCCATGACTAGCCCTGACTCCGCGTAGGGCTTCTTCTCGCTTGTCCTGGTTTCAATTGCTATGATATAAATCAATTGCTGTGATATAAGTCTATTACTACACGAGCGCGGCCGTTTTGTCGTAACTTCCAATTCTAGTTCACAATAGAAGGACTCCTCTTCCAGTCTTGATTGCACTTCTTACCTTTTGTTTACACGTTCCTTAGCTCTTGCGTTTTACTGGGCCTTAGATAGCTTTGAACCTGGATATCTAATTACACAGCTCGTCTCAATCCCGCATGCGCATTCTAATCTCTGTTATCATAGCTCCCGTTCGACGATGAATATACAAATCGGTACATTTCCAGGCTTTCTTATGTATGTATTGCCGTTCTTCCACCTGATTTCAATCTTTTCTTTCACCCTGTTCCACTCAATGACCAGAATTTCCCTGGTTGATTGATTAATTGAGGTAAGAAAGAGACTTAAACTTTCACTGTACACTGTGCATACGTCGGTCTCGCAATTACAGTGCAACAAAGGAGAAAAGTGTATGTAGACGAGGCAGGAGACAGCAGGAGACCACGGCAGCATTGCCGAGCTCACGGGAAATTGTCAGTGATGGCAACAAATTCTTTGATTGATCCGAATCAAACAGCCGTATAAAAAGGACTGGGAAACGGTTGATGTTCTTTGGACGCCGGTCGTACTTCGCATTCGCACTCGCCATTTCAACTCCCTCAGTCGTTGAGCGACTTCGGTTCACATTCTTATATCCAAATCTTACCATCATGTTCGCCTTCTTGAACGTCTTTTTCGCGTTAGCACTCTTCGCCGGATCTGCGTTCGCAGCCCCAATCAAGATACGGAGTGAGACTCACACCATTAACATGGTGAACAACTGTGGTTCTGGAACAGTGCGTATAAAATACTCTGTTTTGGTACATGGTGAATGAACCGTAAGTTTCTTAGCCTACATTAGTTCAAAATGGCAACGTTTTATCTACCGGATCCTCATACACTGCTTCGGGGGAAATCACTGCCATCGCGTAAGTAAAACATCATAGTGGTAAAAAATAAGGATCTGATCTCGAGCTGGAATCCAGATATCTCAATCGAAATGGTCGGTCATGAATTGTTATCTATTCGTCTGTCAAGTTTCTTATCCTACTCTGACCATTCAGGGGAATGTCTACTCAACGGGGAAAATTGTACCACTCTCGAACTGACTTTGACGAATCCGACAGTCCCTGGAGCTGGGTCCAGCACGGATGTAACCCTCATTTCACCGTGAGTCTCAAGCGCCTTTTTCTAGAACAGTACTTTGACTGACCATCTCATTATTAGGCACGCCTTCAACGTTGGTGTGGGTTTTAGGTAAAGAAATCTCTACTTGCTATCACCGAGTCTCTCCCTGATATCGAAATCCTCAGTTACTTCAATGGCTGTGATGGGCAGGGTCAAACCTGTACGTTTCCTCTATACATCTTGCTGTGCCCTAACTCTTTACACATCATGAACAGGTGCAACGGCAGACTGCACTGACGCTTTCCGCACCCCGACTGACTACTTTGCACAGACCCAATGCGAAACAAATAATGTGAGTAGATTGTCGGTCTGCTTTTACGACGCTCACATGTTCCCGGTCGTAAGGTCGGCCTCACAATCACTTTTTGCTGAGTGCAAGCGACGTACGAAAGACGTTTTCTTTTCCTTCTCGGGTATATGATGTTTGGGCTTTGGGTTTCTTGTTGTACTTAGTCGAGATGCAATGCAGTCGAAGTTTCGTGATTCAGTGCTTCTTGTCAGGAGAGATAACGAAGAAAAGTAAGAATCCAAGAAGAACTACTCAGGGTACAAGATGGTGATAATACTCAGGATACATAATGTGATTGCAAATAGAGACCTAACCCGTCGGGCTCATGAAATTTGCACAGAAAGAAGCCTCAAGCCTCCTCAAGCCTTTTCGGGTGCACTGAAGGAATTTGATATAAGGACGTCGCGAGGTAATTTGCTAATGACAAGTCACAAGCCCTGTAACAAACTTCCTGAATGACCAGTCCTTGTTTTCAGTGCAAAGTTACTAGCGGACATCTCGAAGTGATTCTAGTTAGTGATACTTTGTCTTCTTTCTCTAGAATGCAAAAGGCATGGAGTGGCGATAGAGTTCTGCCATGAACAGGGTCGATCTTACTAGATTCTGCAGCTTCCATTTGTTTGTTGCCCTGTCGAGCCGAGCAGCGAGCTGAACCAGCGCAAATGGGCACCAGAAACTGACAGCCTGCTAGTGAGTAATTAAATGCACCATCCCGTTCCCTAGGCATCTACAAAGGTACTTATGGAAGATAATAAAGTACTAGGGGTACGAATACAAGGGCAATCAATCGTCATACGCAACCCTCAGCACTGTGACTGCATCGTATTCATCGCTTTGGCCAACGGAATAGAAGATTAAGCGCTATTCATGCTCTGTGAAAAAATAGTACCAGAGGTCTTATGAAGGGGTTTTGGCGATAGTAGTATCATCGAACTTGAAGCCGTCGATTGCATATGCTACAATGCTCGAAATGTTTTGGGTGTCCCTCGAGACCGGTGCATAGAAGACTGTTTGTTTGAGATCATGGATCCTCATAACCTTACTTCGCACAAGAAATGAATAGGAATCTTTAACATCCAGTAGAAGAACCAAAGGCCAAAATAGATAATTGTGCGGTATCGAATGACCTTGTTCCATAAGAACAAAGGTTGTGAATGAACGAAACCTAAATAACGCAAGTATTGAAGCAGTGGTTCAACTGTAGTACTCGTTTCCGATACTAACGGTTTTTCGGTGTTCGGAACACTGCTCCTTCTTGATCTCAAGGAAATTGAACGGACCTCCAGAAGACGGCAGACAGGATACAGTCTTTCGCTACAAAAAGAAGGATTCAAAACGAAAACAATGTTCAAACTTCGTACTCACAACATGAGGTTCGTCGAAAGCCCATAGTGATACGTTGTTGTTTGTTGATATACTTCTGCATGTAGTGAGGACAGAAAACAACAAATAATATAGCGCACACACGCTGTCATGTCAGTGAGAACGTTCCTTTGAATAAGGCCGCCGATGTGTGGATCCAGGGGAGAGTGCTGAAGTCTTTGTCACCGCATTCGATCCCAGAGACAATAGTAGATATCACGAATAGATGAATAGATAAAATGAACTAGGGGAAAATGAACCAGAGTCAATGGGGTACAAGCGTGAATTCAAGACATTGGGATGAAAACCAGATATATGGATAGCGAGCAACGAAAACTTGAGCTTCTAGTAGGATACCCGAGAGCATTGACATATTGCACGAGAAGGAAAGGATCTAAGAAGATACAACGCCCATCACCAAACATATCAATGAAGAGGTTTTGGCGACGGTATGGCAGGCTTCAAAAGCAGCATCATTGAAGCCGTCCAAAACACATGGTATACTGCTCGAAACGGCGTAGCGAGCGGAAATTCGTTCTTTTTGACCGCCCTGACACGTAGCTTCCACCATGGTAATTTGTCAATGATGTCAAAAAATCGTGATGCTACTTCATCCATAGTGGGCCGTTCATATGGATCATCCGCGACCATATCCTTGACAAGAGGTCTTAGAAATTCAAAGCCAGAAATTCCAGGTTCATGCATATGGGTATCACCCTGTGTTCAAGTTAGACAAGGAATAAACGCGAAATTGGAATTATGGTAAATGCATACATCAAGGAATGAAGTTCGGATGAGATTGCCCAAAAGGAAGACATCCGTAGCAAAAGGATCGCACGGAATGCCTTCAGAACCTTCAGGTGGGGTATAACCCCCCGACTTCAGGGCATATTCTGTGGGACGTGGCTGTGAAGGATCATACATTCGAGACTGCCCAAAATCAATGAGATAATATCTCGGAGGACAGCGTGTACGAGAATGGTGTAATGCCCTTCCACTCCAGTCATATCTCTTCTTCGGACGAACAGGGTGATACGGTCGAGTATACATTGCATCAGCTTCCATGGCCATATTGTTTATGGAGCAATCTCTAGAAGAACCAGCAAATTCAGGTTGTGTGGTTTATCGTGAACAATCCAATTGCTCACCTATGCGCTACATTGTTCTTATGCATGTATTGTAGGCCCTACACAAAACAGTCATCAACGCTGAGGTCGCGACACAACTGTAGACCATACTTCGATCATTTCCTTGAAAAATTGAACTGCTTCCCCAACTGTCCAGAATCTGGGTTCCATTACTCTGCGCATCCACAACATTACTAGTATCTTTTCTCCATCCTCTCCCGGGACTGGTAGAACTTCGATTATACGAACACAATGATTGCGGGAATCAGAGTTGTGCGCATCGTCGGAAAATAGTGAAGCTATTCGATCTTCACCAGTAGAAAGTTCGATACGCTTCATTGCTACCAGAAGCGAATCCGAGATGCGAAGAGCGTCCATAATCGCAGAATGCTAGCACTGGAATTGGTAAGTGGTATAAGTCATACAGTAACAACGACATACAATATTGTCTTGACCGTCTTCTGCGTATTGACCTCCGTATAGTCCTTTAGGATCGTAAGAGGGTTTCCAGCCAGGACGATACCGGGGCCGCATCATGTAACCACGCTCTTTCAGATATTCGAAGTGTTGAACCCACCATCTTTCGCTCACACCGAGCGCGTAAGGATCTGGCAGGCGAGGTTGCCCCTGCAGTAGTGGGCCCATGACTTGCTCATAGTAACTCTTGTTGTTGTCCATGGAGAAGCAGAGAAATCAAGCGCCACAATAAGCTCATGACACCAACGAACCAGTTCGGCTCGTGTTCACACGGGCTGGTTACGAAATTGCAGGACTTCGTTAATGATAAGATAGGGCTCATGGACGATGTGCGCACATCACGTGCCCAAGAGTGACAAATGCGTTACTTTCAGCAAAATCTTAATGACACTGATTTTGGCT
>MU790987.1:0-14341 GCA_027886635.1 Lentinula boryana | reverse complement strand
ACCCTGGAGCAGTACATACGGATCTATTGTACCTATCAACAAGACAACTGGTCCGCACTCCTACCGATGGCTGAATTTGCCTACAACAACGCCCCAAACGCTTCCACGGGCTTAACTCCCTTCTACGCCAACAAGGGATATCATCCAAACATCTCCGTACGCCCCGAAGTCAATGTCCGTTCTGATACCGCAAGAGACCTGGTCGTAAATCTCGATGAGCTTCATTCATTCCTCCGTGACGAGATCGTTAATGCACAGAAAAAATACAAGGACCAAGCAGACCGAAAACGTATTCCAGCCCCGGAGTTTCCGATCGGTTCGCACGTATTCGTTCTGGCAAAACACATCAAGTCAACTCGTCCTACGGAGAAGTTCTCAGAGAAATACTTAGGACCATTTGAAGTTATCAATCGTGCAGGCACCCTATCCTACAAACTCCGACTTCCCGACTACCTTCGACGCATCCATCCCGTTTTCCACGTTTCTCAACCCGAACCGGCAATTCCGAACTCCATTCCGCACCGAGCTCAAACACCTCCGCCACCCATCGAAGTAGATGGTGAGGAAGAGTACTATGTCGCCAAGATCTTGGACTCGAAGATGGATCGAAGATTCAAACGATGCCCCCTTCGATACTTCATTCGATGGGCTGGCTACGAAGGTACCGACGAAGAATTCTCTTGGGTAGCCACCGATGAAATCCATGCCGACGAACTTATTCCTGCCTTTCATCTTCGATATCCGACTAAACCCGGACCTTTAATCTTTTAGTCCCTTATTCCGGTAGCACCTCTATGCTTCATCGATGCTCTTCGACATCGATGGGAACAATCACCGTGATAGCAATTTGAGTGATTGTTCTCAACTTAGGTTTCGCACCGATGTTCGCACCGAGCGCGCCACTACGTCACTTCTATTGTCATTCCTTAATCCTACTAAGTTAACCTTGCTAATTCTTAGTGATTACAGATATTATTGATTCCGATTCTTTCACAACTTAATTTCACACTTATGAGAGATAGCAAGCAGATATGAATGATACTATATAGGATACAAGATGTGGATATTATATACGGGCAGTCGAGGCGAGCGGGACGAAGAACGTGACCACTACTCCGAACTGTAGCGGTCTGCCTCGGGAGTAAACTCCCTCCTCTTTCCCTTACCCTTACAATCCTCCCGACGATCCCCCCGGCTTTCTCGACCCTGCTGCCCTTGACGCACCAAGGCCCGAACCTGAACTGTCAGCTCCTCGATCGCGTAATGCAACTCCCGCGTTTCCTCCCGGTCGGACTCATTTGGCGGGGATTGAACCCGCGTTTTCTTCGACTTCTGGAGGAACGAGCAGCTCTGCCGTGCAAGGTGGCACCTCTCGCAAGCGACCGCGTTGGGAGCGTTGGGCTGAGGTCTACAGACTTGGTCGCCATGAACGCAACGTTTGCAAGGACGAGAAAAGGGGACGGGGATAGAGTCAGAGTCAGTATCCACTATGACCGGAGACTGGAAGAAGGATTAGATAGGCATTAGGAAGAGGACTAGGACTCACCTGAACCACCTTGCGCCATTTTCGACTCGATTCCGCCACTTCGGTCTCCACAACGTTACGATGCTTCTTTGGAATCATAAGGACCTATGTTGGTCAGGGAACTTCAAGGGTGCTAAGCTAAAGACTTACCGGAAGCACTTCGCGACTACGAGGCAAACCCGCGACCATTTTGGTAACGGCTCTTCGAGGCCGTGGTTCGACCTTTGGGATGACCTCCTCCTTTTCCACTTCGACTTCGCCACCCACATCCTCCTCGACAACCACTGTCCTCTCCACTACCTTCCGCCCATCAACGACGTTCCCCGACGCCTTTTCCTCGCGCAGCCTCCTCCACTTCTCTTGGGCCTCGCCCTGTGCAGCCGCCAGAAACGCCTGTAGCTCAGCGTCCTCCTCATTGAGGACCGGGGTAGGAGAGCGAGCTGGACGAGCAGGGGACGAGGTAGGAGACATGGGATAAGATGAAAATGTTGAAGTTCACTTTCCCAGGACTCTTATATGCGTTAGCTGATGTAACCGCACGCGACGATTTGAAAACCAACATCACATGACTCCATCCTCACGACACGACATCCATTCGATACTCCCGGACTTTTCGACTTTAGATGGGAATACTCAGGTATGGCTTTTGAGGGCGAAAGCCTAATTGGGGGATACTGTTATGATCATGCGTATCGGTTGTACGCACCGCGCGTAGCGCTTTGCACCGACGCAGTCAACCGTATATGATCAAGTTCATCATCGATGCGACGCACCGATGATATGGATCAGGTAATCTACTTCCGTGATACTCATCCACCTATCCTCCTTATCCCGTCGTCCCTCCTTCGGACAGGCTATACACCATACCGCCTTCCTCTCCCCATTAGTCCACTATCTTCCTATCCGCACTCGTTATCTCTACTTCCGATTTGTCGTAACTACTTTAGGATACTTTGTAGCAATACCGGAGATAACGAACTTAGTATATAAGACTTGCGGTCGTAGGTAGAAGCCTTAGTTTTAATATCGAATTGGTATGACTCCCCAGGATCACATAACACTTGCCCTCTTCACTTCTATACCTCGTTCGACCCCGTCGACCTTCAGTTGATACTATCTCGATCTCGAATGAACTTAACACGGACCGCGCAGTGTAGCAAGGATACTGTTAATAACGGTATCAAAGGTCCACTTGACCCGCACGCTCCTAACAACTCTGATGTATACTTGGACTAACTTGGTAGTTATTTCACAAAGTCTTAGAAAACTTAGAACACATTCAAGTCACAAGTGTCCCACTCAACACTCTAGGCTGCATTAAATAAAGCTGCTGGACATTTGAGAGCAGTCATTCTGCCCCAAATTTCTTAATGCTTGATGAACTTACCTGGGGAAGCTCAGAACTTGATAAAAACCAATGAGGCTTTTTTATGTTCTTTTGTATAACCCAGGTTTGCACATGATTAGGGGGGTGTCTCTTGGCATTCTGAAAGTACCTCTGCTACCAGAGCAGCACAGGCTCTCTGGTCATCCTGGGGTTTTATCAGTGTATTTTATTGAAGCCTAGGCAATAGGTATTTTTTCTAGATGAATAAGCTGGGAAGATGTATGTTCTTGATCTTGATTGGCTGGTAGCAAGACTTCTGATACTTCGCAGGTTTTTATTGACGCGCCTTGGCAGTACTGTGTTGAATGGTCTTGGCCGAAAACAAATACATCCATCAACAGCAGGCAAAGCTGAAAGTTGGCAACAAACTTGATCAGAAGGTGGAGGCCATGGCTGAAATAGTTGCCCATGTTTGCTTTGAAATCTCCCCGGCTCCTGGAGATGAACGGAAAGTAACAGTCAATGCCTTGGCGAAGATCTTGGAAGGTGATTACTGAGAACCAGGCATGGCTTTCAGGCTGGAACCTGAGACTGTCCAGACCATTGAGGAGTTTGCAGTGAAATATTGGGAAGCCTTTAGCGTGAAGAAGAAGAAGACAATGAAGAAGGGATAGCTTCCATTGTTCCGCTAAATCTAAACTATCCCAAGTAGTTTTCCCGTCTTTGTACTATTTAGTAGATTGTGTTTTAGCAATAGTATCCCCAAAATCGAACAATTTGTCTCACATGTTTGACAAGCTGAAGAGCAAAGTGTACAACCAACGCCAAGACGGATAAGATGACAGAGTGTGTTTTTCTTGCACCGATGGCTGGAGGACAGTAACTTGAACACTTTTCCACAAACTAAATAACCCCCCTAGCCCTAGTACTAATGAACACTGATTAGCCACTAATCATCACTAATCCTGACTAATAAGATAGATGTTATGAACTGACTCTTTTTCAATTGCTTTTATTCTATTATACTTTTTCTTTTGTCTTTTCCTTTTCTTTCATTTACATACATGTGACAGCTTTGGCATTCTCGCAATGTCAACACATTTCTCTCATATCTGTCAAGCTGTTGACAGACTGTCATTCTCGCGCTGTCAACACAACTCTCTCATGCCTGTCAGACTATTGACAGATTGACAGTGTGAGAACTCTCTCATGTCTGTCAAACTATTGACAGATCATTGTATAGCCTCACAGTTATGACGTGAGATAGTTCCCATGGGTTCATTTCAGAATATGTATATAAGATAGGGCATTTCTTAGAGTAGTCTCTATCTGTGATCTTGTCTATTCTCCTCTGTAACTAGACCAGAATCAAAGACCATCTACTCCTCTCATTCACTTTGTTTATCTCGACTTTGTGATGCCTGGCTTAGTAGTGAGCTATTGAGTCACTGACAATGTGCCGGGTTTCAGTTTAAATATACTGTTATGATCATGCACGGTCGTAGGGCAAAGGTTGGGTCGCGGACTCTAAGTCCATGGGGTAAAAGACCAAACACCGAGATAAATCCCGGTGAGGGTTGGGTGAACCTATGGAGAGGTAGTCGGACGTTGACGCTACTATTAATAGCGTCCCCGACACGCCGCTGTCCGAAAGCAAAGGTAAGGGTAATTCCGATCGTGGGAGAAACTCACGCGATCATACTTAAGGTGAGGTTTGAGATTGAACTCTATTTGAGATACACTGTCAAAGTGCGCTATCTGTCAGCGACTCAATAGCTCACTACTAAGCCAGGCGTCACAAAGTCGAGATAAACAAAGTGAATGACAGGAGTAGATGGTCTTTGATTCTGGTCTAGCTACAGAGGAGAATAGACGAGATCAGAGATAGAGACTACTCTAAGAAATGCCCTATCTTATATACATATTCTGAAATGAACCCATGGGAACTATCTCATGTCATAACTGTGAGGCTATACAACGATCTGTCAATATTTGACAGACATGAGAGAGTTCTCACACTGTCAATCTGTCAATAGTCTGACAGGCATGAGAGAGTTGTGTTGACAGTGCGAGAATGACAGTCTGTCAACAGCTTGACAGACATGAGAGAAATGTGTCGACATTGCGAGAATGCCAATGCTGTCACATGTATGTAAATGAAAGAAAAGGAAAAGATAAAAGAAAAAGTATAATAGAATAGATAAAAAGAAATTGAAAAAGTCAGTTCGTAACACACATCGTATTCCATCACTCTTCACTTCCTTATCCTCCATTAAATTCTTCATTCACCAAAATGGTTAACACCAGGAGCAGACGTACTTAGTAGAAATGTAGAGACCATTCCGTGTAGAGTGACTTGTGTTTGAGCTGACTGACGCTGCTGTGGCGAGCTCGAGGATGCCCTCAGCGTCAATGCTGTGACACTGCAGATTAGATAGTAGGATTAGATAGTAGTAGACTCACCTCGAACTCGAAGCTTTCCGACTCGGAGCATTCAACAGAGATGCTCGAGGCCCAGTACACGTTACAGGGACAGAAACCAGACCGTATGGGAAGTATACTCTGGCCAAGTCGTAAGATAAGCACCTCCAGCTCGTACATGAGGCTCGTAGTAGGCACTACAGGGCCACGGGTCTGGCTACCTTACTATATGGTACCTATAGCGAGCACTGTGGGTCGGAAAGAGGTCTTGTTGAGCTTGTCCGACTGCGAAAGCAAGGACCTTAGAAATGTACTTAAGCGCAAGTCCGACAATCAACATCGAAGGGTATGCTTCATGGAACTCTTAGACTTAACGAGCGTCAATAGCTCCAATGCTCACTTCAGGCATTACCTAGATGTGTATCCTTGGCTTAACGATCACACACGGGCTACGCTCAACTGCAAGTGTTCATTGAAAGATGTATACAAAGTACATGCGTGATATGTGGAGATTGAGAGTGTCCGACGACGAAGGCAACAAGAACAGATGCGACAAATCTACCACCCAGGACCTGGGAGCCAAGGTCGTCAGTCATGCGCATGAACAATGCAGGAGGTGACATACCGTGGCGACGATTCACCGATCAAAGCATCCGTTGTTACTCACAATCAACCGGGATAGTGGGAGTGGGAATACAAGACAGAGTCGAGAGGGTAGATGATGTGCACGAATCGACGAGCCAGGACCTGGGTCATCGTGTCAGCCATACATACGAAGGAAACGCTGAGAGGACGTACCAAGGCAACGATCCCAACGACCAAAGCATCCATCGCTACCAACAAATGACCAATAAATACGGAGACAGGAAACATGGCAATGTCGAGAGGGTAGACGAGGCATGCGAGGACGGCCAAGACCTGGAGAGTGAAGGCGTCAGTCACCGTGGCAACATGCGACAAAGAAAGAACGTGCGGGAATGGTGATCCAACGAGCAAGGCACACCGATGTACCTTCGACAGCAAGAGCGCAGACGAGAGGAACAACAGTCGTGAACGGAGAGAGGAAGCATAGGCAAGAAACAGAGACAAAGTCGAGGTGAACGACGCGTGAACAGACTGCCAAGATCTAGAGCAGAAGTAAGTACCCTAGGTCTCCCCCACCCCGAACATGACTCAGCATCACGTGAGAGCACCTCGCGGCCCCGTCGTCAGAGCGAGTCGACATCTAAGAGGAGTTCAGAACTGGTTGAACTGGGTAATGCTAGTGGTATTGCTTCAAACGTACACTTGAGTAAATCTACAGCTGTACATAAGTGACACGCATGCAATAATTTTCCATCAGTCAACGAAAGTTAATTCTAAGTTCCTTCACTACGACGTGGCCGCGAACGGTAGTACATGGCTAAAGCTATTCCCGCATCCCACATCCCAGGTGCTGCACCTATGTTCGAGTTTTGTCGCCTCTCTTTCTCGAGCGATACAATGAATTGAGTATGCGCTCATCACCTTCCGTCATGAGTTTTCACCGGAGCTGAGGCCTGAGGAGTGAATATTTGAGTTTGAGCCATAGCCCGGCAGCAGTGGACTCGGAAGATGGTACATCTAGATTGAGAATTTCAGTAAATATGGATCACACCAATCAGTTATTGTTATTTCTCACAGCGTACAGTGCTTCGTCGAATACTCTTGGTCCAAAATTATGTTCTCTCTTGAGGAACGAAGCCAAAAGCTTCATCTTGAGCGACTCTGCAATACAGTAAGCCGTTATTCGCTTATAATTCCACCTTGTTTTCTCTGCTCTGTGCTCATCCTTTCAGCCTGGCTCTTATAGTCACACATACGAATTCCTGCAGCCATTGATCTCCCGAGAGGTGGACCACTTGTATTGGGAGGAAAATTAAGAGACGATCTGTCTCACACGCAAATAATCCACGTCTCCCCCTCCCCGAACCTGGCTACACACGCAAATAATCAACAATGGTGAATCTCAGGTGACCTCACGTACTCCTCTTAGATGTCGACTCGCTCTGACGACGGGGCCGCAAGGTGCTCTCACGTGATGCTGAGTCATGTTCGGGGTGGGGGAGACCTAGGGTACTTAGCAGAAATCGTCAGTGGTCATTCCAAGTCGACGGATGAAGGAAACAAACGAACTTGAACGGTGATCCAACGAGCAAGACACGCCACTACACCATCGACGACAAGAACGCAGACAAGGGCCAAGAGACGAGAGTAGAGACAGTCGGGCATAGAAACAGGAAGGACTCGCAGTCGATGACGAAAGCGAGGGAGTGGGAGCAAAATAGATGTGACCGGGCCGGGGAAGAAGACAACGACGATGAGGAGGAGCTGCTCGAGATGCGTCAGCTCTTGTACAAGGACTGGAGGCGGAAGAAAGAGACGAACCTTGTCCTCGAGCTTACCAGGTCGTGCGGAAAAACTGGGCATGGGGGTACTTCTTCTGGACCTGTTCCTGGAGCCACCAGCCGGGGGTGAGGTAGGTGACGTACGCGCCGCCAGAGCCGTCCTTGGTGCCGCCGGAGTGAAGTTGCCCGACGATGCACCCCTCACCACCGTTTGCGTAAAAAACCATAGCGCCTGAATCGCCTTTGGCGGCGAAGGCGTGGATGGCGAAGTACCCGGAGTTGTAAACCACATACTCCTTGGACTCGCCAGCCGGGTTCTGGATGTACGCCTCGAGTCCAGTGAAGCGTCCGATGGTAAAGTCGGTGGTGTTGCCGTCCTTGGCGACGGTGAGGCTTTTGTTGCCCATGCCATCACGCTCGGGTAGCAATTCGAGAGATATCTTGCCGGCGAACATGGTGAGGGGAAGTTTGCCGTCTTCGGGATAAATGAACTCGGTCCTAGCATGACTAAGCATCTCCTTCAGTTGGGTGGGCGTGAACCTGGTACCTGAATGAGGATTCGCGTCGTGAGACGAGATGAAGGCGAGAAAAGTAAAATGAAGGCGCACCCAGGAAGACGCCGTTGCCGTCGTATCCAGCTTGGAACTTGTCCTTGTCAGCTTCGAAGACGCCCCAGTCTGCGGTAAACTTGGTGTCAACGTCGACGCTGACGGCTGGCGCGTAGACAACGTGGCCGAGCTTTCGGTGAAGCGCCATGTTGGACCAGTCACTCGTAACCAGGTTATGGAAGTCTTCGAGCTCTCGCATTTCTTCGTTCTTGCGCTGCAAATCCTGCTTAAACCGTTCCGTCTTCGCCAGGCCCTTCGGAGTGGTGTCCTTCTTCTGCTCGTGTTTGACGAGGCCCCTAGCTAGAATATCGGCTTCGGCCAGGGCCTCTTTACTGGCCTTTGTGATGTCGTTTAGGCCCCGCTGGAAGCGGTGCATCGCGCAGACCCGGACGTCGTCCTCGATGTCCCCGTCGTTGAAATCGAAGGTGGTCTTGTAATCGTCACGGAGGACGTGACAGTTGGTGAGTCCGTAGACCTTGTCGGTAAGGCCGCTGGCGTCCTTGGTGACGTGGAAAAGCATGGACATTGTGCCGGAGGCGTCGTAACTCTCTAGACCCTCGGTGGTAAGGGGGATTGAGAGAGAGTGGGTCAAGAAGTGGCTGACTTGAAACAGAGCGTCGTTGCGGTCGGTGGAAGTAAGGAGAGGGGGACCGGTGAGCTTCGATACCACAGCGTCCCTCCATTCAATGACAGCGTCTTCGACGCCGTTCTTGCGGAGGAGCTCGAGAATCAACTGCGAGGCGTCGTGTGCAGTATCGGCAGACGTAGAGCCAGGAGGAACGCCGACCCAGACAATGGCGGGGCCGAGGCTACCTCCGTCGGTCACCCCGTCCGGGTTGTGGACGAAGCCATCGGGGCCGTGGGTATAGAAGCGGCACGCCTCGATGGACGAGTAGTTGTCGACGGCCGCCTTCACTATTGTGCGGATCGTTTCAAGAACGGTACTCCAGACCTTGCCAAGAGGCGTGTCGTCGGCACCGTAAATGGACTTGACTACGGCCTTGGCAAATCTGCCCTTGGGCTCGTCGAATGGAGTGGTGAGGTCGGAGCTATAGACGAGCTCTGGACACTCGCCCTCGCCAGCGATTCCGTTATAATAGCAAACGCGTTTGTAGTTGCTGGGAGCATACTTGGAGACAACAGTCGCCTCGCTACTAATGCTGAGGGCAGAGAAGCTGGTGACGACAAACGATTCGCTGAGGGTAGGAGAAGCCGGCGGGGAAAAGGCCTTCATGGCAGCGCACTGAAGCGCAAACGCTCTCGGCTCTGGAATGAAGGTGGTAAGTCCAAGATGGGCGGAAAAGATAGGAAAACGACTCGCCGATGAGGTCGGGACGCGTCTGCATGAAGTTGAGAGCGCTCTTGGCTAGCTCGGGCGCATCTATAGTGAATATGGTCAGTACGACGTAGATGCAAGAGGCGAAAACGAGACTCACCCTCAGCCAGAACTCCAATGTTCCTCAGCTGCTCTTGCGAGTAAGGGAAGTCTGTGACAGGTCAGCGTGTCAGCGTGGAATCGACAAATGGCAAGCGACGGGACGCACTGGCTGGATCTTCGGACATGGTAGCTGAGATCCGTAATATTTCGGAATGATGAGAGAGGCATGTGAGCATTGTGTCACAAGCAGTCACAAGGCATCAAAGTTCACACGAAGGGCGCTAATCGATTAAAAACCTTTTTAACCGCACCCATCTGAGACATTTTGCTGCACCATGGTGCGTGTACATGCCCCAAAGGCTGTACGATCCCTCGAACAAAGTTCTCGCAGCAAAAAAGTGGCTGCTTTGACCACAATTGCTGCTGCCACTGCATTAACAATGCACTGTACAAGTGGAAGTTTGTCTCGACGCCCACTGATGGATGGAATGTGGAAAGGACACTTATGGTTGAGGGAGCTCCTTGCTGGTGAGTAAGATACTCTATTTTATTGCTCAGTCTGATGTTTATATTTAGGCAGAAATGAAAGGTTCCGATGAATGTTTGGAATGCAAAAGAATACTTTCCGGCTATTGGTCCGGGAGCTATCCACAAGTAGTGGTCTATCTGATAGCCGATATGTATCTTTGGAAGAGAAAGTTGCAATATTCTTGCGTGCATGTGTCTCAAATGGCAGTAACCGGGAGCTACAAGAACGCTTTATGCGAGGGGCAGGAGCTGCCACGTACTTTGGATCATAACTCCCGAGCTACGAAGAAGTTGAATCGAGCAAGACAAACATCCACAAATTGCATTGACCTTGCTACTATAATCGAGACTGCGCCATATGAAATGCCTCATTTCTGGGATACAATGAGCCTGTTCGAATATCTCAATTGCAGCGTAAATCTCCGTCTTCTGTCCCGTAGAAGATGTATCCGTATTCACGAAAACTCCGTAACATCCTTCATATGCTGCAGACAGACAGTCCATATCATCATATCGACCTGTGACAAAGATATATCTCATGAGGAAATGGTAGTAAGTCAAATAGAAATCAATGAACCAAATGTACCTTCAAATAATTGGGCTCCCAAGGAAGCGAGGGCTTGCGCCTGTCTGCTCTTTGGGTCACGGGCAAGCGCTCTCACCGAGTATGGTGATGGTTTTCCATCGTGTTTGGCCAAAAGAGCAGATATGACCGGCATGCCTTGAGCACCAGTTGCCCCGATGACTAGAATGAGTTTTTTGTCTATCATTATCCACACCTCGAAGTGTTCAAATCAGTGGAATCTGGAAGGTGTATTTTAGCAAAAAGTCGTTCGCAGTATATAACTTCTCCCATTCCCGAAGACATCCCCGAATACGATGGTTAATCGGACATGTCGATTTTACTTAATTTCAATGGCCACTGCGATTTCGATGCATTTGGCCCTGCGTTGCCGACCTGTAAGTGGTGCTTGAAATTTGTGGCCACATTGGAATGTCGACGCTCTTGTCTGCGCTGCCAGTACAATAAACCGCAAAGTATGCTGAACGCGTTATATATACGTAAGTACCAAGTGAGATTGTCTCCAGGCAGAATCTAGTGAATTACTAATACCTAATCTCTTTTATTAAGACACGTGGGGGACTTGAAGTTCGTACTCTCGTTCGTGGGTGCATGCTCTGCTTTCAAAGGCAAAGGCGACAGCGTAGTTCAAACACGACCACAATGATCTCTCATAGGCCCTTCCGATGACTCGGATTAAAAGATTTTGCTGTGGTATTTGGTCCGGTTCATTATTTCTTTTCACTCGATTCCGGAATGCCCTCGATTTATCAGGCCTCGAGAAGAGTTCAGTAGACTCAGCAAACGATCTTTCATAAGTCGATGAGCTTGCCCGAGTGACTATGCTGAAGCCCTGAGTCCTATCATTCATGCGCATCTACTTAACAAGGCCGTTTTTTGACTGGCACACGCCGTACATTCGGAAGCTCAGCAAGACGAGATAGGAAGTGATCTGGTCGTGCTTTGCGTGCTTTATCTTCGAAAGCCTGTCGCATTAAGAACTCAAAACATAAATCTTGTTCTGATACAAGTGCCAGCAGCGGGCTGTGATCTATGAAGCCCGCCGAGCGACTCACAGATGCGCTGCTACAGATGTCAGAACGCTTCTGACGACGTTTGTGAGAATTGCTGCAGGTCACAATGCAAAAGCTACGTTCCGTTCCTTGAAAGGATGGCGGGATCCGTTAACAAAAGATGTCACATGAGAAGATGATGTATTACTTGGAGATGTATGTTTCTTCGTTGCGGAATAAGGACCTTTGGGGTATATCATGTTATACCTCGAATTGAAAGTGTCAAGCAGTACACAAACTCTGCATTTGGAAGACAATGTCGGATGCTGTGAGAACGTGCTAAAGTGAAGATTTCGAAGCGAATCAGTTCGAACACACTGCAAATGTAAACGGAGAAATGTATGGATTAAGCAACTTCAGAATACACACAATGATAATGCATTGTCCTCTAAAACGAGAATGAAAAACCGGGCCCGCCTCTCGAGGAATGTGAATGCCCTCCGCCGAACTGAGCGAACAGATTGGCAATATCAGCCTGATTCATACCACCCATACCACCCATACCGCCCATCCCACTCATGCCATCGTTCAGACCGTCCTCATCTTCACCCATATCGTAACGAGCACGACGCTGGGGATCGGATAGTACACTATGTGCTTCCACAACCAATTTGAATTTCTCTTCGTCACCACCCTGAGACGGAAAATTTAAGAGTATCATACGGGAAGAATGAAAGGTATACGAACCTTATCTGGATGGTGCTTCAAACTTTCCTTCCTGTACCCTTTTTTGATCTCGATATCCGTACAGTCTCGATGAACTCCAAGGATCTTGTAATAATCCTTCGTCTTACTTCTCTTCAATGCTGCTTCCGCCTTTTTCAACTCTGCACGAAGCTCACGCACATCACGCTCGGTAGTACTACCATCCTTCTGTGCCTCTTCCACAGCGTTCTGGAAATCACGTACAGCTTGCTCATAATTTTCCAAAGCCAGATTTACGCGGGCCTGGGTTCGTAACGCTTTGAATGAGTGGGGATATAAAGCAAGAGAAGCTTCAGTGTCAGCTAAAGCACGATCATATTCTTGTAGCTAGACGGAATTTAAGCCTGAATATTGCGAATAGAAGCATGAAAGTACCTTCACAAGGGTCGTCGCACGATTTGACAAAAGGGTGGCACGTATCTGACCTCCCTTTGCTTCTAATTCTGCTTCGCCGATACACTAAGAAAGTTATAAGATTACACGTGGCCTCAAAGCAAATTGCTACTCACCTCGAGAGTCTCAGTATACTTGTCCACAGCTTCTTGCAGCTTTCCGGCTTTGAAAGCAATGTTCCCTTCGTTTTTTAACCGTTCAATGTCTTTCACTCGTTTCCTGAGTTGTTGCGCAGGAAGGTGTGACGGATCTAAACGCAACGCAGATTGGACATGCTGCAAGGCTTGTGGTGGCTTTCCACTAAGCAGGAGTACGAGGCCGCGTAGGCAGAGGGCCTCCGGAGAGTTGGCGTTCGAGCGAAGTGCATCGCTAGCAAACACAAGTAAGTAGTCAAAAGTGATATACAAAAAGTGTGTTCATACTTCGCAGCAGAGTTGGCAATGTCTAGGTTGCCCTTTGCCAGTTCCAGTTCAACTTTCCATACTCTCCAATCCGTGGGCACTTCTCCACCCTCGCCTTCGATTCCCTGTAAGCACTTGTCCAAAGCCAATCTTGCGAGTCCCCAATCTTTCTTTCCCCTCGCCGACTGAAATATCTTCATGTGGTTTTCTAATTCAGTTATCTTCGTTTTGAGCTGATTCGCAGCTGAATTTTTGGGTTCCAAGGACAAGACGGTCCGTAGAGTGGAAGAAGCAGGCGTTGGTGAACCGAGAGCGAGCTGACATCGAGCCAATCTCAGAAGGGTTTTAGCTGATGGATTAGTAGACTGAAGTGTAGCTGCGTGTTGGCAGTCATCTAAAGCTGGTCTGAACCGTTTCAGGGCCATGTAAGATGCTGCTCGATTGGTGAGGAATGCAGGTTCGAGAGGATTCATTTCTGCTTTACGAATAAATCATAGTCAGACATCGAATAACAGGCGATCATACCGATAGCCTTGGTATAATGTTCGATAGCTTCTTGATATCTTCCGGCCTTGAACGCAACATTTCCTTTTTCTTTGACCTTTTCAGCCCGTTGTATGATATCCCCTTCTTCAGAAGGATCCGGCTCTGGTGATGGTGAAGGAGGTGTAGATTCAGAATTCGGCGCAGCAGGGCTTGGGGTTGAGCTCGACCCAGCGGTAGGTTCTCTGAAGAATTATTGTGAGCAATTGTCCTAATGTAAGCCAATATTTTGCTTTGAATTTAGATCAAGTCACATACGCAGAATCTTGAGCTTCTTGACTCTGAGCTGTTCTTTTGGCTAGCTTTGTTTTTTTGCTGACCATTACTGCTTCGGTTGCACGCGATAGTGATAATTCGTGTACATAAATGATAAACCCCCCGGAAGATTTACGCCGAGGTTAGGGTCACGTTGGTAGTAAGATAGAGGCAGTTAGAATCCAGCACGTGTTATGTAAGCAATCAACACCAGCAACGATGACTGCTTCTCCACTGCACACAGTTGACTTTTTGC